>VTPC01090411.1:27123-109517 GCA_011009095.1 Ignelater luminosus | reverse complement strand
TTTTCTGTATGTTATTAAGGTTTCATTCTATTGTTAGCCGTTTAAAAGTAGTAATGCAATCTAAGGGGAAAAAGAAATTTGATTTTTAATAAGTATAATAATTCAATTACTGCATGTGGCGAAATGTCAGACCCTCTGCACAATACCACCCACAGAGAACAAAGGTTAATCCAAGCAAAAATATCATATTTATAAACGAGTTTACCGAAGTGGTACAGAGTTTGAACAAAGGTTCGACCGACTGACGGCTTTCCGGGCTTTGCACAGTGACACAGCTTTTCGTTTTGACAGCCGACAAACTACGAAGTTTGTTTCTTTTTCTGTTATTAAATTAAACTGGAAGAGTATTTCAATAACCCTTTACAATAGTGAGCTTCTAAAAGATTCCCAAAGCTTACAAAGACAGATCATTGTTTTCTTTTTTCTAGTTTCTGTTAAAACAACAAAAACACTTTTTTGCATTTTCTAAAAGTTTCCTTTTTTATTAGATATAGGACAGCATACAAGCTTTTTTACTTTTTCGTAACATAAAAAAACCGTTTCAAACGCATCTGAAAAAGGTATATGCACGGGGGGTTGGGAATCGGCTTTTTCACTCAAACTGTAGCTGTCATCGCGAATTGAGCCGCGGTCATCTAAATCGAATTTACGGCTGCGATATTGAGGGCTTTGTCGGCTCCCCGTGAGGGCCTTCGATATGCCATACATTATTTTAAAATTTGTCACAAACGTATGTTGCGTAGAGAACGTTTTTCCCTTCGCTTCTAAAACGTTGTTTAAAATTTTACATTTTCGTTTTGTCTTCGTCGTTTTATCATACTTAATAAGTTATACATTAATAAAAGTCTATTATGTGGAACAAAAATGACCATAGATTAGAGTCGACTAAAGAAGACCGGATTAAGATTGTTTTATCTCTAAAAACGACCTACATAGGGATGCGACTCGCTTGACGGCTCTTCGTTTGGGGCTTTGTAATTAAGAAGGGTGGAAATTCATCAGAATGGATTTTAAAATACAGAGGGTTTTAGTTTTTGTATGTGTGTATTAAATATTCTTAAAATACATTTTCAGGTAGGATTTATTCCACTTTATGAACGCTTTTCTATTATTGCCGCTAGATTTCATTAGATATAATAATCAAGTTGATAATGGGCGAGTCAGCTTTTCTTTCTCCTAGGGAGAATTCAGTCAATATTTGCGACACCATATAATTCAACAACCCATCACATATTTATACTCGTCTATTTCGAGGAACAATATCATAAAGAGATGTCCTCCGTGTCTCTAAATACTGATTGGATGTGTGCCATCAAATGTTTTATTTGCTTGAAGTGATGGACCAGAGGAGTTGTGCAGGTTTATTAAAGTATAGAACAAAATATCAAGCGATGCTGACTTTTTGTACATCAATATAAAAACTATCAGTCACAGAGAAGCGTCGCAGTGGAAAGAAGAAACACATATCTTTGGCTTTTCGGCCAATAAAACTTGATTCGGGGATTCTTGCTAAATCGTCCTATTTATGGCACTCCTGACTGAGCCTGATAACAATTCTATTTCTGTTCTTTTCCAGATACAGGTATAAAATAAATATTGCTTTTGCTCTCTCGTTTTATTACTTTCTATTTATGGAATTTTTTCTATTGAATCAGCAACCCGGAAAATAATATTCTTGATAAACTTTACTACTACTTCTAACGTTCTAACTTCTATGGGAATTATTTTTATAAATTACTTTTCGGTTTTTATTGTAGCACAAGAAGTTAATTATCGAGCATCGATTATTCCAATAGAGCTAACAAGGAGATATTGACGTGTTTTTGGAGAAAGCATATCTGAACGTTCGTTAGAAAACTTTGAGAATGCTCTTTCATCCTATAGTCGTAAGTTGATAGTTAACTCTTTAATATTGCTTTTATCTGGTTATCACGCGCTGTCACATCATTTATATGAACTACTACCTATCGTACTTATTGTTTTTCTCTTTAGTCATCACACTGAAAGTAACAGGTGTTTTTGGCCGTTTTTTGTCTGACAATGTCTATTGCATACTAATAATAGCATGCGGGTGTAAAAGAATAACAGCCTTGAAAGTGTAAACCTTTTTCAGCGAGGTAAAAAATCAGCTTGCATTCTTTGAAATCTACCAATCTGTTACACGTTGAACTTCATCTTGTTAGCCATCCTCTCGGTTTTTCAAAGCAAACGATTTCTTTTTCAAGCTTGATGTTAACTTCAAATGCAAGCTCATGGTAATACTAACTAATACATAATGAGTATCTCTCTGTTTGGTCAGTCATTATTGCTAGCTTAATTCTGTAGGGAGTTTTTGGCAACAGCTTCATTATATCTTTTTTAACAATAAATGCGCTTGCTGGACTCTCAGTTTCTGACGTTGTATTGAAGTTAGTTCTTGGTCAATGCAATATGTTTCCATTTGCATCTAATCGGTTTTCCCAGGCTGCTTGGAAACTTTTTGGCCTTATGTTCTTCATTCCTTTGAGCCTCTAGATTTCGACTTTTCGAGTTTATAATCTTTTATAAATATCAATTATCTTCTACTTTGACAGTTTTTTGTTGGTTTACCTTAACTGTTTTCTGTTAGCCTGCAGGTCAATCTCTTTTAATTACTGATAGATCCACTTTTACATATTGTTGCATTACATGGTCTTGTGTAAAGAAATTTGATAAATGTGTACTAGAATTTTTATAATCGAACACTAGGAGACCAAAGCTGCTGCAAAGCAAAAACGCCCTAACTCAAAAAATTAACAAAAGTGAGTTAAGGTATTGCTAGATTTTTTGCACTGAGATCTATAGGAACCCACAATGGTAAAGAGGAGGATAATTTATGTTATGTGTTATCTTCATTTTACAAACTTTTTTTCCATTTAGCTTTTATCGGGCCTTCGTGTTAACTGTTTGTCTCTTGAAAGATGTTCACTGTTTTTATTGTCTACTGTAGTACAAAATGCTAAACACTACTGAATAAGCTGTCTTTTTGCTAGTAACTTAAACAAATTATTTTTGCTTTCATGTTCAACAGAGGAAACGCAAAAAAGAATGAAAACTACTAAAATGTCAATTTGAAACTATTAAAGAAGAATCTGCATATTAAGTGACTCTAAAGCTAATATTTATATCCTGAGCTCTTTGTCCCAATTCTTACTTTAGTACTACATTAAGATCTTCTTGTGCTCAGTTCAGATAACAATCAAATGTGGATGAGCTGAATTCAAAGATTTCTTTAGTTCGTATCAATGCCCAAAGCATCACATATGGTCCTCAGCACATACCTGTCCTGAGTAAATACCGTATTAGCATAAAATTTATACTGGCATTAGAACTTTGCTAAATAGCGAAACTGACTTTTGGTGTTTAACTATATTAGTATGTAGCTTTGCAAGTTTTGATATTTCTGAATGGTTTTCTGGTTTCCATTAAAAAGCACAATAAACTACACAACAGAAAAAATACCAGGTTTTCAATATGCAGGATATGCTTAGAACGTGAATTTAAACAAACGCTATCAGTAGCTCAAAGCTCATTTGCTCTTTTGGTCTTACTAGAAGTAATCAGAGTTAATTTGTCTGCCTTATTGAATTCGTAAAGTCTTGGTGTTATGGGCGGAGGAATTGAAGAAGATGAACTCAAGAAAACTGTTTCTTTACCTAATTGGGAAAAAACACTGTCTACCTGTAATAGTTTGAAATTTGTAAATTTATCTTTAAAAGGCACCAAATTTCTGCATTTTATTTAACAAATTACATTATTTTTATCAATACTTTTTTTTTCTACACCGGTTCACTAAACCTGTAGCAGTTACACTGCTATGAAGCTTGACTTCTCTGTAATCATGTTGACATATTCAATGACAATGATGTCCATACTGGCAGTAAACACTAGTGATTTCTATGCGACTTTCCTCACCGTGCTGTTATTTCTTTGTATTAAAAGTCTATTAGTTGGGCCAATTGGGCTTAGAAACGAAACTCGGAAGCTGCTATTTCTTGGTTTGAAGATGTTATATGTTTATCATGAAGCCATCCCACGAAACGTCGATTGGAATCCAAACAAAGTATCTTTTAGCATACGAACCCTTCCTGCAAAGCCAATTTTATGAGCCACATTATATAAGATAACAAGAAGCAAAAGACATTTTTTACTTTTTTAACCAGTTGAATATTTTAGAAAAGTAAACCTGTGGTAGTTTGCGATGAGGACAAAATGAAATCAGCTGTACAAAACATTTGGAAGAAGTTGTAGAAAATATTTTTTGGCAAACCTACGTTGTGTGATCGGTGATTTCAATTATGGGACGTATAGATCTAGGTGCGACAGATTACTGTAATGACAATGAAATATAAAAAATGCAGATACATGATGTTGATGATGGTGACAAGCTAAATATACATGATGTCCTATATTAATTACATAATACTTTACAGGAGTGTTCTTCGATCAAAAACAAGCAAAAAAGTCCCAATAAACATATAGTCTCAAATGCAAAGCTTTCGAGAGAAAAACGTTTGATACCATGAATTATGAGAATGAATTTGTATTTTACTAAAATGAGCTCTTACAAGAGATGTTTAATGTGGCCACCATTTGTTTGAACGCAAGCGCAGATTCTTATCTTAAAAGAATTTCTTATACGTTCAAAAATACCTGGACCCTGTCTGACATGTTTAAAAGAGTTTTCAATTTTGTTTCGTAAGTGATTCATGTCTACACTTGGTTCCGAATAAGCTAATAATTTTAAATATCCCCCTGGTGAACGCCGCGGCAATGCATTTAAGACTTTATGTTTAATAGGACTTTTTTTCCTTGTTTTTGACCGAAGAATACTCCTGTAAAGTATTATGTAATTAAGGTGGGACACACTGAGGTTATTCTTCTCTATCTAATACTATTAATTTCGTTGTATTATCTAAACACAGGAACGATTTCAAACGTTGAGCTAGTGAAGAGACTGCATCAGAACGTAGATTAAGATAGTTGACTGTTCTGTTAATAATGTGTTTAGACAGATCCTTACGAATGATGCATTTCTTCTTGTGAATCTGCAATGTGTTGAAGTTTGATATAATTAGGTATCTGAAGGTATTTAGGTGAAGTGAGTTAGGAGTAAAGAAACGATTCGCTCAATCTGTCAACGGATCCGGAAGAGTTTTTTAAACACTGCTCACTTTACAAACCCATCTTATAAGAATTCTTGGAGTGCTTCGGGAAAATACCAGCACTCTAGTACTTTCTAAGACAGGTAGACGTAATTTGACGGGTTAAAATAGGTAGGCCTGAAGAAGATAGACCTGACCATGACAAAGCGAAACTTTGTAGATGTAAATAAATCTGTACAATAGGCAGTTTAGAATAGGGCAATGCTTCCGTCTACCATGAACAGAATAGCGCTTTGGTTGTTTCATTCTTATTAAGAAAATCTCAGTTCTTGAGATGACTTCAAGTACTTTATATGAATACTACTTGGTTGCCACAGACTTCCAGACATTTATCAGTTACAGAGTTCTTCAAAGTTTCTTTTTTTCTCTCGCCATTGAACTCTATGGTTTCAACTGCACAATTTGTGCAAAGATTTGTCAGAAGATTCCTAAACCGGTTGAGTTATGTTAACCTAATTATCATCATTTTAGCCTTGTTTTTGTATCATTAACATTCTTTTTAAGATGTGCATATAGTTAGCGTTTACCCATTTTTCCTGTATGCCCGTTTAAAATTACTATACTTTTTCTTTAAAATTTTGTTTTGATTTGAAAAAATCTTTTAGGACTCTACTACTATGAACCGATAGTTTCTTAGTACTTCCACTGCGTTCTGGTTTTATTTTTTCATAAACTGATTTTGTGATGCAGACTTTATCAAAAGAAATTTCCAGTCTCGTTTAAGACGTCAAAAATAGCAAATTGAAAGCCAAAATAATACTAACAATAAGTAAAAAGGTCATAGTAATTGTGTTTCCTATAACATGTCTATATAGATGTTTTAAATCAATTTTAGAAATTTTTTGTTAATTTTCGTTTTCTGTTAAAAATGAAAGGAATTTTAAAAATGATAACTACTAATTATATTTAAAGAAATTAAAAGTTTAAAGAAAAAAACCAAGTTTCGAGTAAAACAAGTTAGAAATTAATGACTAATTTTGAATGAAGTCTTGATTAGATATATTTAACGTTATATAACATTGAGATGGATCAATCTTCTTCTAGCATCGTTCCTAATTATTCATACGTGTCATGCACGTTCTCAGGTCTTTTATATTTAATCAGGGCACAAGAGAAGAGGGCATATTCTCATGAAGTTCATCAGCGCCATCACAATTTCAATCATGCCCCATCATGTGAAAGATATTCCCGTAGAGGTCCATCACTACAAAACAGACAAGGCGGGTATCATCAGAACAATACGGACCCAATGGCTATGATTGGTATTGAACATTGATTAATAAACTTCGGTAATGAGTGTTATAATTAGTTGCTGCAATAGAGCCGAGGGCCGGGGTCGCGAGCCCCCCGAAGTGAGGCCCGCCTAATGCTCGGGCTCTGCGGGGTGTCTTGACTCTAGATTGAAAACCATTATAACGCTCTCTTTGTGGGTGATATATCTGAGAAATGGCATGTGCCAATGTATCTGTATCTTTACAACGACCCATTTACACATAATAAAAAAAAGCTAGAAATAGAAGCAAAAAATTCTACTCGAAATTAAGGTTGAAAAGAGAATCGTTTGCCAAAAATTAAAAAATTTACCATAATCAACGCAGTCATTCTTCATTTACATATGTACATTAGTTTCAGTCGGTCAAGCGGCGTTTACAACCGGCACAGCGGGTCTGATACACCTGTTTTTCAAATGTCCAACTGGAAAAATGAGAACTGGGAGTGGCGTAGACGTTGTTACAATGATTGTCGTAGCAGCCAATCCCGTTTGAAAGGTAATGCCGGGTTTCGATGCATAATGTTGCATATCATGCCGACTTTATCTGGTACCTGTCCAAGAATATCTCTGTCTCACTTTCTCATGTTATTATTATTATTCTCAAGATGGAAGGCTGCCGATTTATGATCAATACATTACTTGACTGCGATATATGTAAACGCCTGGACTTGACTTCAACTCCCGACACACACTAATGTTGATGCATGATACACGCTGCAGTAGTGCTCCTATTATAGAGATATCATCGATATTACTTCGTATCCCTTAAGAAGTCACGTAACGTTTGTTGGGGCCCAATCTTTCCACTTCACAATAAAGATCGACAAGTTAATTTCAACTTAATACTCACTAGTAGCATTATATGAAAATTATTAAAATTCTCTTAACTATTACATAAAAGAACTAAATTTAACATTTTTATAAATAATTCACCATTAGGTTTAGTAACAAATAAGGAAACATTAAGGAAAGATTTACGATTCCAATCGCAATTTGTTAATAACACGGTGTGGGTTTTAGGATTTTAGGATTTATTACTGTTTTATTTGAATTTATTAAATGTGAGCTTGTAACGCTAACATCTGTAGGTTTTGAAAAAATAAAACGCAATTGGTCACTGAAACAATGAAAATGAGTAACTAAATCAGTTTAATACTACACAAAATCCATAGAATATAAATTCTTGTAATAGTTAATTTTATAATTTTCAGACTTCTAGAGAGACCTTAATTTGATTTATTGCAGTTATTAAAATAATGGCAATCTCAAAACCGTGTAGCATTTTTTTCTGGCACATTTAAATGCCAAGATCAAACAATTGATTTTGAGGGTTTTAAATCGTAATGCGAAATATTATCTGTGATTATTCATTTTTGCCATTTATATACTTTTGGAAATTGATTTTTAAATTGATTTTTTTTTCTTTCAGCAATAATACAAAAACGTTTGAGAAGAGAAAAACGTGCTCGGCGGCGACTTCAGGAACAAATAGAAATAGAAGTTAAACGACGAATTCAGCTTGAAGACGCTTTGAAAGCAGCAGGAGCTAGTGATCAAGTTCGTATTATAAACGGTAAGATTTATTTTCTAAAACAACACGTTTTAATGTCTAGACAATAATATTATGAAAACTTCCATCATCTCTAGGTAGTAACTAATTACAGACACTTCACATGTTACACCTTTTCACATAATTACAAAAACAGAATTCAATGTTGACGTTTCTAAAGCAACTTTCAGGCCCACCCAAAAAATTGTTTTGGTACAAATCAATTAACAATCCTGCTAGAGGCTTTTTACCTATCATGACCTTTTAGGTTAGTAATTTTAACATCTTATTTAATATTTCAATCTATCTAAATATGACAACAACCAATAATTAAAAAACCACTTTTTATTAAAAATATTTCCCTTACACGAGCCGCGTGGGCATATGCACCCATTTTTCTACACGGTTCATATTGACACGCTTGATGTTCTTGGGAAAATAAGTATGTGGCAATTACATCTCATTTTATCGACAGTGCAAAGTGTGAGAACAAGGAAGCATTTTAATATTGACACGTTAATATTCAATATTGATGGGTTGAGAAGGGTTTTACTTCTGCTAGAGGGAATGGGTATTAAATATATTGTAATAACCAAAAATAAAAATTGTACCATCACGATTTCTTCTTGCCCATTATTTCGTTACATCTTCATTATCAGCGCCAAACACTTTTAGAATTATAATGTTGCGCAATTTCAATTTTAATTTAATAAATTTCCCTTTGAAATTTATATGAAAATAATAAGCGATCGAGTATGGTTTGGATGGGTGTGTTGGTTCAGTTAGTTTGAACTGTCAATCATTTCGTATACTGGTCGGGGATTGAACCCCTGCCACTTTTGCCCTGCGGGACTCTAACTTAGGATTGATCTCAACAGATTACAAGACATTTGCCTTGCACTAACAGGCTCATTAAGAAACATTTTATTATTTAAAGTTTCCCCGAATTTAACTTTGATATTAATTAGCAAGTTTACACAAGGGTGGAAACTGAAGCAACATTTATAACTTGATAATAGAAACATTATTGTTATGATGATGTTATCCTTTTTCAGAAAAAATAGCACAACAAGCAGAAGCTCAACGACCCAATTGTAAAACGATGAATAATAATACGACGTCCAGTCAAAATCCCACGATCGACAGGGAAAGAACGGAACGCACAGAGCACCCGGAAAAAGAAAGAGTTGAAAGTCCCACAACAGCCTATGGACAGAGTGTTCGTGAACCACCACCTCAAGAAGCAAAGCCATGGGGTTACTCCGGAATCGACCTAATGAACACCGGGGCAGCTTTCTGGCAAAACTATTCCGGTAAGTAAGAATTTAAAGAAAAAAATCCATTCTCAATACGTCCCTGTAAAAAAAAAGAAGTAAACCATAATAATCTGAGAGGAATGATCGCTTAAAAATTTATAGCTTAAAAAATTTGACTTGAGGTCAAAAAAGAGGAATTTAATAACACTTTCGATTTCTTTAAAAGCCGACTTCGCTTACATTAATTTTCGCAATCGTTAAGGAAAATCATCTCACGTCAATTTATAGGTTAAATGATCTCTAAACTGGTTTTGAGCTTATGCATTCTCTTTGTACGCGACTCCTCTCAACATTTTGAATGCATAAAAGCAATTATTGATTATTTGCAGCTTTAAACTTGTTGTACTAAAAACAATAATCGATCAAGAAATAAATTTGAAGGTTTCGTAACTTAGGTAACAACTTTATTCGGAATTACCTTTAATTATAAAACTCATTAAAAGATTTATAAAAATATCACTTGGTAATTTTATTTTAATCTTGTTATTTAACATTTACCATTGTTTATAAGAAGTGACAAAACTATGTAAATCGTAACAATGAAGTGTGAAAGGAAATGGAAATAAAAGATACAAATAGCAATTTTACGGTCTTGGGCACAGTATTTAAACCAAGCATTGGTGCTGTTTTTAGCTATTATTTTATTACTTTACTTTTGATTTTTTTTATTTTCACTTATTATACGCATCTTTTTTCCTTTAATTTTATCATTTTTCTTACTGATATTACTTTCTGTTCTATATCCTGATTTGCCATATGTTGTGCCACATCTTTATTAATCTTAAAGTGAATTCTTCTATTTACAATGTAAATTCAAACCCATCAATACAAATAACAATTGTTTTTAGCGACGGCTACGCTACGGTTAGTTCTTGCTGAAGCTTGGTCAATGTGTTCAATTTAAATTAGCAATAACGCAAGAATTTCAAGTTGGACAGTAAATTTTCGCACCTAAAGGATCTAAAAGAGACATCTAGCTTGTATTACGATTAGAATCTTGCTAGTTACCAGTAGATTATGACTTATCTAGGTTCTTGGAAGGTTTTGATTTCGCATTTAGTAGCTTTTAAAATTAGGTCAAAAAGATTTAAATCTGACTCAATTTTATTTGTTCAAAATAAGTAAACTATTAAAAACAGAAAGAATTCCTTCTCGTTCCAAGGGAAGAAACTAAGATTTTTTTGATAAAAAAGGAGTCCGACGAAACTTATCTAATCTCTTTGTTGTTGGCCGAAACTAATTTTGTCGTTTGACCTTCATCGGAAGTTTTTTTTTGCTAGGCGACAAACACATTTACTTCGATATCTGTAGAAATGCAATCACGATCTCTCTATGCTTCTCTAGCTAGTTCTCTCTTGAGAAAATACAGCATGAGTTTGTCCATAGCCACTACTTTTGGTTACTAAATGATATCCATTAGATCCTAACTCATTTTACATATTTTATCCGCTAGCTCACTAGATAGGACTATCGTCAGTCAACATGATTGTTGAAGAATTAGGTCCTTATATAGGCTGTTGCATAAGGAACTATACATACGCAAGGAGAACGTTCCTGAGGATCATTTCCAATAAAAAAGATATCTGGTAAACATGAGTCTGTAGGTTGCAATAATCGTTTAGAATTCAAAAATAACCGCACAATATAAACGTGGATTTCTATAGAGTTTTAAACTTTTCTTAGTGGATCTAACAAAGATTATTCCAATCTAGTTTAGATTTATACAGAGTTAAATCAACTCCACGGCAGAAATTTTTGTGCAATCTTTAAACGAAGAATTATATTAATATAATATGGGTTTTGTGTGAGAATGTATCAACGACTTTCTCAGAACAGAAGGATGCCTCATCATCAAACACTTACTGCTATCTTGGGATATGCACGAAGACATAGCTCATTCCTAAGAGTGTACATCAGGATTGAACGTGCTGTGCGACAAACTCTGGAAAAGCAGAACACAATGAGCGCTGTCCTTGATTAAGTCCGAAATCATTAGCACGTATGGTTTTAACTAAACAGTGAGATGTTGTATTATTTACAAGTTTAGCATCTACAGCCTTAAGACTATGCATTACAACCAAACATTTACTAATAGATTTAAAGAAATCCTTAATTAGTTAGATAAATATTCAAACAATATCCTCAATTCTTATTTTAGTTTGATAATAATCCACGTGTTACCATAGAGAGTATCAAAATAGAGTTTCGGTCAACCTATGGTGTAATATCATTGATGATGAATTTTTTTTTAATGAGCGGTGGAATTATATACACAAATTCTTTGCGAAATAAATCCCGATATTAGCAAGGCAACAAATGATATATTTTTGGCATTGGATGTAGAAGGCCATGTTCTTGGCTACCTAAATCATTCGATTTTATTGCCTTTGATTTATGCTAGGAGGTCACATTAAAAGCCTATTATACGAAGTAGAATCTTTACTATGCAGCGTGTTAACAGGTCAAAAGTAATTACGAGCCTTTGTGCGCGGTTACTAAGTTCGTTTTAAATCGCATTGCAAAGTGTATATTCGTAAGTATTAAAAGACGTTACTTTGAACAATTTGTATAATCTATGCAACCTTATTTCTTCTTAGCTATCAAGTCTTTGTTGTATTTAATTATTTTTGCCCATTAAACATTCCAGAACTTGCACAATTAGTTCTATGTTTTAAACGTCTGTACTTATAACTGGTAGTTGATCGTTTTGACTTTCTTCTTCTATTGGAAATGGCCTTGGGAAAATTCTCCTTGAGTATGTACAGTACCTCTTGCATTATCCTATACAATAGATAACCTCATTAAAATTAATTTTGCTGTTTTTTTATCAACAGTATAAGGTATTAAAATAGTTGGCTCATTTTGATGACTGTCTTAAATTAGTTTCCAAGATACACACCATTAACGCTTTCTAGCATCGAGATTCCAAAGTTCTTTTTATGGCATTACCATATTCTTTTGAACGATTACCTTTGGGACTGAACTATTTTTTTACATCGAGATTTTTCATATCAAAACTCCAGATTTAAAATCTTACCTCTAAGGTTCAAGCCAATTTTTCATGTTTTCATCACTGGTTTTCTATAGAGGTTAAGAACCTGTCTATATACTCAAAATGGTCAAAATTAATTAACCTGTTTGTGAGATAACAATATAAACAACAACAAAATAGAAAATATACACAACTTCAGAGTTTTATTTAACTGACAGCATCATTTTAGATTTCACGAAAAAATTGCTGATGTACGTATAATTTGCTAGTTGTCAAAGAATTGATTGAGTAGGCAAAGTCTTTCTTTTTTATAATGTGTACAGTTTTGGTAGAAGTAAATATATGGAATAGATGAGTCAAATATACTTATTTCACGCAGTTAACAAAGACCAAAGCTTCCAAAACATAGCAATTTCATAGCCACTCAATCTATCCAAACAGTAGACATAAAAACGCTTTGATAAGGATCACCAAAAAAGTAGAAGAGACGGTTCATCCTGAAAAACGATTAAAGATAATCTCGCCAACGTCCTACCAGTCAGCTAATCTAAGACATAATCAGAAGGAAAAGTTGACCAAAATGAGAGTGTCCGCAGGAATACCGTTGATGTCAAAACTATAACTGATTTATCACCCTTGGTATACTGTGAATACAAATAGTAAGTGTAACTTAGGAGGTTGAAGAATATTATTTATTCTATATTCTGTGTCCTGAATAGGAATGCATGCGTAATAAGGTTTTGAAAAGAAAGACATAGTGAGAACGACCACGTGGCAAACATAAATTCAAAGTCTACTGAGTACTCTCCACAAATCATCATTACAGAGGAATTTAGATATTCCGTGGCACTAAACTGATCGTACAGAAAAGTACGTCTAGAATTTAGGAACTTACAAATATGAATTTCTATAATGTTATTAAATATGCCATTCGAGATGTAAAAGTATCTTTAGGTAAAGAGCTATTAGCATTGTTAGGCAAAGTTTGTTTTGAGCTTGAAACAAATCATTTTGACTTACAGTAGCTTTAACCGATCACCGAAATCACCAAAAACCAAGTCTTTTTGTTTTCTTTTGACAGTTCTCATAAAGACAGCAATGGATAAAGCTAATCTACGTCGATTAATAGATACGTGCCATATTAAATTATTTTTTGCCTCTGTTCCATATTCAGCTATCAAATTCAAGAAGTGTTAGAGTCACGTCATCGTCTTTCGAACATTATTGATGTATTCTCGTATCTAAAATGAGCGCGATAATTTTTTTAGTATGGATAGATTTTCAGATTAGAATAAAAGAAGAGCACTAACAATATTTGGCATTCATCGTTCAAGAGCAAGCTCAATATGGTTGTAACGTATTGGGTTTCAGACTTTTCTAAATTCTTTACAACAAAAATTGCGGTAGCAGTTCGAAAACAAAATTTTATATTCATCAAGAATAAATAACTAAGGATACAGCTCTGTCTTTCTGCTTTGCGGACAGTTTGGTACAACAAAATATTTTATTGATATAGCAAACTGTTTGTTTTGAATACCCTGTATAAAAAAACGATTCTTATTTATAATCAAGTCAAATTATTTGTTTTAATGATGGTTAATATATTCTTCTTAAAAAGTAGAAGTGCAACAGTTATGAAAGCAACATAACCCCAAATTTTAAGATAGTTTTCATTTAGAAAAAAAAAGTAATTCATCTTCATTTGTTTAACAGATTTGTTTCCAAAAATGAAAGCGTGTTGATTAGCGTCATTAACATTAAGACATTTATGTAACTATTTGTTTAAAACTTGTTTACTGACCTTTACAAAAACTAACATTTAAATTCAATATAACGGCAAAGATAAATCATTAATATAAAATTAAAAATTTTTAATGTTTGTAACTATAATTTCTGGTTAATCCGGATCTGCACTAAATGTGTGTGTGCCCACCCACGAATTTGTGTACCAAAGCAAGCTATGATCCGGCTGAGAAATATTCCTGCGACACTCCTGCTGCTATCGTCCCTGAGATATTGCTCCTGCTCCTGCTAACTTACTACGCTGCAGAATAATTTCCCCAGAGTTCCGCTGTTTGCATAATATGCTTATGCTAGTATCTTGTTTGTTTGTTATTTACCAGTTCACAAATAATTATGTACCTGTGAGCTCGTGCCCAAGTTCTGCGTAGATACAGGGGTGTCCTGTGCAAGGAGATTTGAAATTTTCAAAATTTATTTATTCCCAAGCTATTTATAATTAAAATTAATTTGTCGTTTTATACCATTAGTTATGTTAATTCTTAGTTAGACCTTTACCATTACATTTTACGATTTCCAACCTGATAACTACTAATTATGTCAAGCATCTCTTAAATAAATAAATCAAATTTTAATCTGACGTTTCATTTCCGATTGCTGTCCATTTCTACCTTATATGAAGTCGTTTTTACTGCTGCACGTATACAAATTAGGAAACTTGGCGTTTTTACCTGCTAAAAAATCGTATTAAAAGGTAAAAAAGTTTATCGATCAATAAATCAAGTGCGGTTATTTTCTACAAATCTATCTTTGATCCCAGATAGATCTTTAAGAAATTTTAATTGAATTGAAAGACGTGTACAGAAGGTATTTGATGGGCCGGCTATGACAAGGCGATATCCTATAATAAAGTTCACTCCTGCATCGGCTCACGTAACTAATTAAGGTTGACTCCATTTGTGAATGCGTGTGTTTATTAATAGAGTAATTAGACACGCGCTAAGAACTATTATTACTAGTGGTAATAATGTTTGATTTATTTGGATTTTATTAATTTATTTTTGATTTCACCTTGCTTTAGAAAGAAGTTAAATAATGCTAAAAATTAAAAAACGAAAAAATGGGAAATTATTCAACAGTTTTTAATAGAAAGCTTTTTGTGTTTACTCTTTGTCATTGTGTTTTACCTTGTATATAAATTGTCAGCTGAATTCCTTTTGTTTTAGGTGAAATGACAGTTGAAAGTCTCGGTAGTTTCAATTTTGTTTGTAGATTTTTTATCGTTTGCAAAAATCCTGAATTTTTCTCTTTTGAGACTTCTAACTTAATAAAATCCTTAAAAATGTTTTTGCTCATAACAGTTTACCCAAACTTACTCCTTTGGCCAAATTGGTTTGTATAAATGAAAATTTATCAGCAAAAGCTAACATTCGAACAGAAATTGAGTCAAACAATTTAGTTTTGACGATCAAACTCTAAAGTATGACAATGTGTTTTGTTGCTGTACGAGCTAATTATTCGACCATGGGCACGAAGTTTGCCCACTGGTATCGGTGGAGCATACACAAGTCCTAATTGCTGTCTGTAATCCTACAATCGAAACAGAATTACAAGTATCATTGTATTAACTTTTGGAAGTCCAAAAGAAATTTTTTTACTGATTTCCCATAAAATTGAGATTTCTGTTTAACTTCTGAATTTTGCCCTCAGAAGATAATATATGTAAAGCAAGAACTTCTTAAAAATGCTAGCAAAAGTATATTAGAGGTCAATAAAATTATATCAAATAGGATGTATTTGTTGTTCCAAGCCCCTTACCTATGCAAATAGAAAAGATTCAGAGATGAAAGAAGACCGATCTTCATCAAGACCTCGTCGTTTCTTCTAGAACCGCAAGAACTCTATTAGAATTATCGACATTTTGGTGTTACTTTGAAAGTTCTTAGACTCATTGTTCAATACATATCTCCTAGTCTCAACTGTATTGCACGTAAAGAACTATCCAGGATTCTACATAAACTATTTATGCACAATCTGTTCAAGGTAACAATCTGTTGACACTTACAAAGTGTAAGAGATCAACTCCACGAATGATTTTTTACCTGGGGGTTCGAAATCAATTTCGAAATGTCGAAGTATTCCAGATGATTTTTAATGCAGCCTCCTTGTTCTCAACGTAGATCTTGATAGACACTAAAAAAAGATTTATGTGTAGCTTCTACTTTACCTCAATTCTCTGATTTGAAATCTTCATCTTCACAAACGACCTAAAGTCCTATTGGTTAGTCTAACAGCACGTAACCACACCTCTTATAACTGCGATGAAGAAGTTCGATGATTTAACATCAATTTTCTCTAAACAGCCACTGAAGAAAAGGCAGAAGGCAAAAGTACAGATTTCAAACAATTTCTATTAGGTTTTGTAAAAAAACTGTTTAAATAGAATTGCAAACGAAGCAAAAGCAACGAACTTTAGATTAAGAAGAAACCACTCTAACAACAAGGTCTAAAAAGACTTTACCTTGTTTTTTAGAAAATCTCCATCAATATCCAGATGCTGTTTTTGGCATCTTGGTCTTCCTTTGCGTTAATGTGTTTAAACGAGACTGTTTTCGTTAATGAATTGCATAAACCAAATTACTGCTTTTTTTCTGATTTATTATCTTCTGAAGCTTCTTTCATGTGCAGAAAACAAACAATTTTTCCTAGTACTTCCCCGTCAGTATCTATACAGTGCGTACGATCAACAGCCAAAGATTTGTAATCCGCAATTTTAAGAATCAATAACCTCAAAAAATCATCCAAAACATGATAGAGTAAAAAGGATTTTTCTTTTGCCCCCAATAATATTAATCTGATTACAGTCTCTGATAGCAGGCTTTGATTATATTGATTCAGGCAAAGAACTTTACCATTTTCATTCTTACCTGTAACAGCTTCACGACTGTCAATAAACAATAACAATAACATATTTTAGTTTTTCTATCTAAAAGAGGGCATAAAAGCTCAATTATGAATTTTTCCAAAAACTTTAGTTGAGTTTGGCTTTGGAAAACGCTAATACAATACATTGATATACTCAGAATTCCTGAATATCGAATTGAATGATATAATTGTTGGTACTATCAAGATGCTCTACGATTTATTTTCTGAGCTACTCATACATAGATTTGACGCGATTTAAGATGCGTGTTTTGATGTAACAATTACTATTCCGAACTTCAAGTGTTTTTAAATCAAGCATAACGTACTATGTTCTTGTAGCTAACAAAAAATGTTTGTTTGCATTTATTCAAGTGTGCTAGGTTATTGGTTGTTCACATTATCTAAAATGCGATCTTCAAGCTTCATTTATCTTCTGAAAGGTTTTATAATTCATCTAACTTTTACATAAGAATACAAAAGAATCGAGACACTTGCGCTCGTCTTTATGCTTTCAATAAATTTGATATCACCAAGGTGAGAGTCATACACGTTAATAACACGGTTGAAATTAATTCCGTTTAAGTGGGTTGTGGATAAAAAAGGTTGGAAATCGAATTACAAGAAGTCACCATTGAACAGCTGTTTTTAGAATCATTTCCGTTGACATACCGGTAATGAATCGTTCCACACGTTTCATTCGGCATGCCTTTCAAAGCATATCGAATGAAAATGGAAACTCGAAACTATTATTGTCTGAATCGTTCGCGTACTTATAAACTAAAAATCCTTTTGTAATTATTTAAAGTCATTCCTACACCATTTCCAGATCAGCTACTGAATATTACCAGCTATTGTTAACAAATCAGCGTTTAATTTAAACGTGCCGTCGATCGTTCGATTGAAATTGCGTTTTAATTGCTTTCATATTACGTGTCAGTCGCTTTTTGTTCGGGTAAAAAATGATTAAACTTTTAAAGGAACATATTAGGTATAACTTTTTACATTTCTTTTAAATAACTTTTTGAAATTGATTTCTACTTTATTTAACATGAAAGTATTGAAATGACTTTCTTTTTATTACTTTAACTTACTCGTTTCGTAAATTTCTTCTTTCAAATATTATTCACCATTCCAAACAACATGTGCTTATTTAAAGACAGACCTGAAGAAAAAGAATGGAAATAAATTTAAAAGGAAGCAGATTTAGATAAAGATTGAAATTCAGGTGTCTGAAACCTAAGATTATCTTGTGGGTAGCACAAAAAATCATTGTAGACTCAAGAATTAATTGCTATGGAGCTAATTTATATTTTGAGGTTATTCTCTTTTTTTTCTTGAGTTGCTTCTTTTATAAACTACCAATCTAGTGATCTGTAAAGATATTTAGTCGTTATAATAGCATTTTAATTCGTAGCCACTGTGTCATGCAGATCCTTAGTTCCTACAAGTGCATCAGCGTGTCTCATTTTTCTTTTATTTACGCGGGATCCTGTTTTTGTGGTTCACTAATTCATTTTAAACCATTTTAGTACGTTTAGGTCTGTCTCTTATTTTTTCTACTCAGATTCAATAACTCCTTTGACCTTACATACCTCATTTGTTACAAGCTTCACACTACTTTCTGTGTCACTATAATATTTTAATGTACTGTGTGTCTGGAAGAACCGGACATATGCAGGTATTTCTTCTAATATTTAGTGCTAAAACAAACAAACGCATAAATCTTTTTCTTGCTTTCTCATTTTTCTAAGAAGCTTCAGTAGGGTATGCATGGCCTTCTAGTACCAGTAACTCTGTAGACAGATATAAAACACTCGTTATCAGGTGACGCTTTCTAAACCATTATAAAGTGATATTAGATACCGTTTCAATGCCTATTCTTAGTATCTATTGACTATTGTGTGTTCATATCTAAACATGTCCACTGACTAGTACGATTGTCAGCTTAAATTCTGTTATTTAAGAAGACCTAAAATATGAATTAGAATCTTAGCCCATACTGTAATATACAGTGTGTCTCACTTTATGTCTACAGGTATTTTATCTTCTTTATTTAAGTATTAGCAGTTTGTTTCAAATCTTTATCTGTTGTAAGAAGAAAATCTAAAGTGGATACTAAAGTTATAAAAGTTATTCAATTGAAACTTGATGTAATTACAACTATTCAAAAAACAAAAAAAGATTCTAGGAAATTCCACTTTTAGAATTGGTAATTTTGAGCTGCAAATACTGCCTTGCTTTATTATTGGCCGATTTTGATTCAGGTCGTGTAGAGACTCAAGTTTAACTCTCAACTCAAAGTTGAAGATCTGGCATGACCGACTTATGGTACTTGTAACACGTTTCAGTAGAATTCAAACTGCGTTTGCTTGAAGCGCCGTCTGATGTCAATTAAGTCGGAAATACAAAGATTTTGAAACGCCCGTTTCTGATCCTATAGGGTTTATAGCCTCATAGTTCCTAGCCATCTAGTTCGTTGTGTTTTAAGAAGGATAGCAAAAATGAAATATTGTGCATGAAGCTGCGAAAGGTTTCTTCAATAAAAGTGATTCCATAGTCTTTGCCTTTTTTTGTTTCACTCAGTAATCTTGACTTCCCGTATCTCGGTGCTTTTTCTTCATTCTGAATGTCAATACAATAACCATTTCCTGCAAAGGTTTCAAGATTTCTAGAAAGAAAACGAAAGACGCCTTTGCATCAGTTTTCTGAAATAGAATAGGATGCCCACCTAGACATCGAATTTATATATTTCTTAACATATTTCTTTCCCATTCTTGTTGTTACTTCTTGAAGACTTGGCAGCTTGTAGCATTGTTTCATGAGTTGTACTTTATTTACATCAAAAACTGCGCAAAAGAATTATACAAAATTATCAACAATTTATGTATGTCTTTTGGCAACTTTCGACAATTTAAAAACTATTTTTCGAAAATATCGACTGCAAAGTGAAGATTAATTGGAGGAATTTAAGAATTTTCTTACTCAAGGTTAGACCATTAAACGGAAATTTTGGTATCAAAAGAATTTCACTCTGGCCATTAAGAATATTTGCCTAAGATACTTATAAGTCGTTATGGTTATGTCATTAAACAGAACTTTTGATCTCAGAAATATCTGCCTAAGCAAAAGCAGAATGGCAAAATATTTGCTTGAGATATATCAAGGATCGAGTGAAAGGAAACGCATGTAGGGTTCCACTCGTTTCCCTAGCTTTTTGAACCAATAGAATGGCTTTTGCCGGATTCTGATTTATCTTCAAAATCTTTTTTCATGTTAATGTTCTTGTACAAGGAAACAAATATTTTAAGATCAATGGAACTATTTTAAGCAGCCATACCTTGTTGATTTGAAACGAACAGTTTTCCAAACTTCTATTAATGTTAACATCTTAACTTATGTTACTTCTTCTAAGGAATATATTCCAATCATAAATAGTTTGGTGGCTGTTGAAATGAGTTTCTCTTAATAAATCAGCTTGGTTGTATCTTATACATCTGTTGCCTTGATATTTTAATAGAGAGTAAGATAAAGTTTTCTTTGACATTGATACTAAATACAGGATGATTTATTTATTTTGTGTATGCCATGGCCTTACTAAGTAATGCTCATATCTGGGAAATTTATTAGGTATGTCTGCTTAATTGTGTCTGTCGCGATTTTGCAAATTATTTTTACAATACACTAAATTGTGTCCATCGACTGGTACCACTGTAGCCTAGGAAAGCTTAAAACAGACAAGCCATATCACACTACTGTTGCAAACACAGGTGTCCGTATCGCCTGAAAAATCTAAAAAATTAAATAAAAAGGTCTTGATATAAACGATGCAGTTCATCATACAAAATTCGAATCTGTTGATGGCCCCCTGTTTTTTTCAGATGAACATCTGCTTGCCTACAGAAACTACAACAAAAAGTAAGCTAATTCTCTTTATAAACATATCCCCAAAAATGCATTTTTTGCTATTAAAGAGTGATAAGGTTCCATTTTTTTCTTGCTTTCTTTTAGTATCTGCAAGTCTAATGCGCTATCAAACCAAGTATTTATCATTTTAAAAGTTTGAGCACTTCATTGAAAAAGCATACTGCACTACTCTTAAAATTATTTTTAAGACTTACTAGACTCAGAGCAGGCTCAAAGTATGTCGATGCTCTTAATCAAAGATCGTTTTTGCATCCTTGCCTTTTCCCTTTCCTGTCACATTATGTTTCTACTGCAGCTGGGTTTGGGTTTGAAAGCTTTTCGCGGATGCCCTTTAAAACAGCCGCGAAGGGAATGTTTCTTCGTCTCGATTCTAAATCAAACATGGAATTCTTCTAGGACTTCGAAATAGACATGTGAAATACTGACCAGGTATCAATTCTACTTCGCGCCTCTTTACGAATAGGTTGTGCCTAAAACGCCTAACGTCTTGAATCACGGCTTTGTTGAAGATTCTGAATTAGACCACCCCTAGGCTGTTTGCAGAAGACGAAATATGGAAGCGGCCACTCCTGAGTTCCGACGGAAGAAAATCAGAAAAAAATTTCTTTTTTGATCTGAAGGTCACTTGGGTTTCTAAATCTCTAATCATCAAGTCTTAGGAGATGCATTCTTATTCTAACCGACAGAGATTAAAAATACATTTGTGTAGATTATAGGATATCTTCCTCTCTTAGTCTACACAAAACAATAATAAGTAACTCTTTTAGTATTTTTCCAAGAATATAGAAAGTAAGCCCTTGTTTTAACTATTAACCAAAACAAAATTAGCTTTTTGTTACTTCATGATCTTTCCTATTCAGTTCTGTTTTATATTGTTAAAAAAATTCGAGTAATTAAATGTAAGGTAGACCCTAAAGCCCTAATATACATTTGCGAAAAAATTGCACAAACTTTTTGTATTGCACATAGACTCTTGTATTATGATGCATGATATTGCATTCAAACTTGGGTCACATGTATCATGATTCTGCCCGAAAAGCTCAACTGATCGGAAGAGAAAAATCGACCTGAAAGAAACAGTTAGGCCTCAAAATCCAACAGGATTGAAAACGGATCAACCAACGCAAAATATTCACAGTCTTCAAAGGTTTAACCGATTTGAATGTTTCAGAAAACCCAATAGAGATCTAAGAAACTCAAGGTAGTGCAAAACTCGGTTTGTATCTGAACTTTGAACCAGGACCGTCTCAAAGCAAAGATTATTTTTGTTCCTTCGGATTCCGAAATAGTCATTGAGAGGTGCTTGTGATCTACCGGCCGGGCAACCCAAATACTTTTGTACTCCCTAACAAATAGACTATGTCTAAGATACTTAAGAGTCTTGTGCCGATCTTGGACTATACCTAATTTAGGCAAAATAGTTATTCTTGCGTTATTCTCATAGGACGTTTTTGAGTAAATTCAGGCTATTCTGAGATCTATCAGTCTCAATATTCTGTAGCATATTCTATTTAAGCGAGGAATCTAATGAAAGTCACCCTGTATGTTTCTATTTTAACAGAAAATAATATTCTTGCACTTAAAAAGTGCATTGCATTACTTTACTTCGTTAGCATAAGTTTTATACGTGACTTTATTTTTCTTTTGATCCTATTCGTTTCAGAATCTTTTTGATAGCTGTAATAAACATAAATCAATTCAGAATATCATAATAGTGACGACCTATTAGCTTGTAAATGTATTAACTTTAAGAAAAAAGCACCATCTGTTTCAAGGACCAATAATTATGAATTTCATAATGATGATGCTTTTTAGCTGTTTAAAGTCAATGTCCAAATTTTAATTAGTTTGTACATCATTTATAAACATAACGGATTATTATTATTTATTATATTAAAACTTAAATTTATAAATAATTTGCGGTCATTTTATTGTTTTTTTTTTGTTCAACCTACAAATAATATTACGTGATTCAAAAATCTGAATTTTGTTTATTTCATTTTAAACGTTTTGTAAACAAAAAAAGATACTTTGGAAAGTTAATTAAATTAGATGTTATTTAAACAATCCATTAAGGAGAAAAAAAAGAGGTTAATCATCTTAGAAGGAAGATGGGATAAGGAATGAAAAGCTGTTTTATCTGCAAGTTGTATAAATTTCCGTTCCAAGGTGAACGTAGCAATCCATATTAATCTCAAGTAATTATAAGTAATTCAATCAAATCCTTCCTGATCGGACATAGCAAAGTTTTCCAAGACAAAGCGTGTGTGCGGGTACGTGTAATGGGTCCCTTGACGGCAATGGGAAGACTTGTCCGAACTCTTGTAAGCGGACTTGCGGATCGGACGAGCCGTCCCAGGGCGCGTGGACAAGAGGAAGCCTACACAATATTAACTAATTACCTATTCATTACGGCTTAAAGTGGCAAGTTGGTCCTGAATTATTCCCGGCTCCGGAGGCTAAGTTCCGGAAGTGAGGTAAGACGCAGAAGCTCGCCGGAAGCCCTTCTAATGGACGTTAAACTTGCTACGTGAACTTCTGCTTTATTAGAATTGATTGGTTTCTGATATAATCGTAGTTAAACAAGTTTGTATGTGGGAGAGTTCCTGATTCAACTACGTTCGCTTGTAAATTTACTACTTGTAAGTTCACTTTGTTCCTCCTAATTGAAAATTAGATAACCCCTGGAATATTTGCAAATTTCTCTGTCGTAAAACTCTCTTCAACTATTATGCGAATAATTTATAAATCAAACTAAACTGCGAACTTTCGATCAGTTTCTCGTAGGTAATCAAAACTTCAAATAAACAATGTCGAAATCGAAATAGAAAAGAGACAAAAAACCTTTTAGAAATAATTATAAACCTCTGAATATTTAATTATTAAAACTAAATCTATTTATATTTCAAATTACATTAATATAAGTTGCTACTTTGGTTACTTGTCAAATATGGCATTAAAATTAAAAGAAAAAAGAAAATGAAACAAAAAATTAATAGGAAAAATGCCTCCAGGACACTTATGATTCATTAAGTTAGTTACAATACAATGCGTTCACTTTGTATGCAGAGAACTCAATCTGTGATTTCACGCGGACGACAATAATATCAAGATTCAAATCGTTTTGCCTCTGGCTTCTTCTAAAATAAACCCTGCACAGGGGGGTATTTAGAAAAAACAATAACAAAATATTTACATTTCATCTAATCAAGATTAAATCTAATTTTGAATTAGAAAGAGGAGTAAACAATTTGAATTAATAACTAGCATTTCAAAAAAAAATTTTCCCGTTGTGAATTAATAATGTAAAACTATTGAAATGAATAGTCCATCCCTGAAACATCCGTTGCTTAAAGCAAAGTGGGGGTGGATATTATTATTTCATTCTCCCTAACAGCGCCGCGACAACATTTCGTTATGTTTTAATCCCGTTTGTGCTCTATACACGTGTCTTTGCTAAACTTTATTCAATTTCACGCTTCGCCTACCCCGTATTACTATTTTATATTTAAAAACATTCAGAACTTTACCTTAACTCTCATTCCCTTTTTTCCGAATTTTAACGATGCAGCTTCTCAAAGTTGTTTCTTTTTTTTCTTTATCAAGTTTGAATATTTTAATAATCACTTTTTGTCTGACCATCAAATCAATAAACTTTTAAATATTATAATTTATAATAAAAAATATTTGTTGTTTAAATGCTAGGCGTTATGTGTTGGCGACAGCGTTAGTTAGCGAATCGAAGAGCAGCAAAGTGACATCGAAATAACGAGGCGAGAAATTGAAACAGTAAAGATAACATCTCGCTAAATAGCCGCGGGTTAAATCCGTGTTGAGGATAATGGCATTTCTGTGGAACTAAATTAACTCCCCTTCTCCCCTACTAAGCGGTTTGTCTGTCTGTCCGTTTTTCCCCAACCCTCGGACTGTTGATTGTGCCGTTTTATTTGAATGAGCCCCCCTTCACGATATTGTTGTCACTTGCGTTTTAACCCATTTCAATTTACATTTCATTTTCGTTTATACAATTTTCACTTAACCATTTATATTTGATTGGTATGCAGTAGAGTTTATCAAATTAATTCTGTCAGAATATAAAGCAAACAGTTCATCTATTAAAAGATTGAAGTTTTTTTTTGATCTCAAAAAGATAAAAGTGACGTTATGAATTAAGTATGCCATAGAGATATAAATAGCATAAATAATAAAAAAAAATCCAGACTTCTGGAATTGAGGAAACAGACATCCCAGTATTGCATACAAGTATAGATTTCAACGTATGTAGTAGATTCTTGGTCAGTCTTGGTTTGGTTCCCGACTGTTGCGACCTCAGCAGAATTTAAAAAATCAACCCTTGCCATCAATTACATGTTTTGGCACTGAATAATAAGAGCCGATGAAACAAAAGTTTTAATACATCTCGCAAGTTTGTCTTATGAAGAAATAAAATCAGATACGTTGTTAAGAACACTAGTGGCAACATCAATATCTAGATGCGATATTCAAATTATTCCTTACATAGAACCTTCAGAATTGGATTCGATAATACTTACTAGCTGTAATACGTACTTGACTCTTCTATAGTTTTGACTATATCTAGTTTTGCATTGCATTTTGCTAGCTAAAAGAACTTCATTCATTAAGCTATTCATTAAGTAAGATTTTTCCTATTGTAGTAGATTCATCTTCCAGGATGGTGATTTTTCGACTTCCAAACTTCTTGAAGATTCTTGAAAGTTGAACTGTTGTCTTTTGATTACCATATGCGTCACTTTAGAATCTTCTTGTAAGAAGTGTCCCTTCGTTACGTGCATTTATAGAAACTGACCATGTGCAGAAAAATTATATTTTTGAATCAATTCTACCTGTTAGTAGGTAAAATAATATACGACAATCTGATGCACCTTTTTATGCTTGGTTTCTAAGAATTTCAATTCTGGACTGTTCCAATGTTTCTTATAAGGAAAGCTATTGGAATTTTTGGGAGCTTTTGGTTTCTAGCTTGGCAAAGTTTGGGAACCGTAGACAATACCAAGGTGATTTGTTTTATGTTATTAAAAGTGTGATAGACCAATCAAATTGAATTACTTGAAGTAGACTTAGGCTTGAAAAGACAAAATTTTGCTCATCCAATTTGTTAGGGTCACTCAATTAGTTAGACAATTGAGAAAACAAATTACTAATTTGAATTTTCCAAACAAATACCTTGAAGACTACACCAGATGCGATGTCTAGTATGTTTACTGTAGGGTTTCTTCTTTCCAATTTATCAATTGTGAAATTGTTATGCATGTCTGTCAACAAATCAAAACGCTGCTTAAAGGTTCACAAACTGATTCTTCGCCGAGCCGATTACTCTGCTTTGTCTTTACAAGACCAGAAATTCCAAATGAATTGATGTGAAGTTGGGCCTCTACCTTAGCAAAATGAAGCCCAAAATCAATTTTCTACGACTACTTTGAGAATAGTTGCGTCTACAAAAAAAGTTGACAGTAGAATTTTCTACATTTTGTTAATAATCTCAGAAGGAAACAACGTCCTAATGTGGGCAAGTCAGCAGCGTTTTAAACTAGTTAGACAACTAGTCGAATATATGTTTAGTCCAAAGAAGTATTTTGATTTGAATATTTTTGGAGGCTACAACAATTTTCCAATGATTAAGCAAAAACCATGAATATGAATATAGTTGGATGAGAGCAGCTTACAATAAGGAATACTAAAGTCCGGCAGATCTGTTAACTTCTATAGAAGTACATGGTAGAGTGAGCAAAAAGTTTGAAGAAATATAGTTGGAACTATTTTGTACTGACATTTTGCAGCCCTTTTTGCTGCATTAGAGAAGACTAAGAAAATTTACTGATTACAGTTACCCATAGAAGAGTTGTAGAATCAACTTTTGGGTCGCATTGTTATTCTAATCTTAAATCTTAAAACCAAAAAGCCTTCGATCATCTGTTCCCTTTGTTGTCGATCTTCTCATCCAAATCTTCAGCTGTTTCTTTCATTCTAGTCACTTCCATGTACTTGGAAAGAGGCAATAATCGTCATAATACCTAAAAGACCCTAACTGATTCAAACTTTTCGACTTTTCGAAAACTGTGACTTTCTCTGTGTCTGAAGATGTTTCAGTAGCCATTAAATTCAAAATGTTGCTTACTTAATAGTCACATTTATAGAGAGCGAGTGCGCTTTTATAAAGCCTGACCCTATCAGTCGAAGTCTTTATTGTGTTAGTCAGACTGATAAACAGTTTTTTGTCATCTCTACATCTCGTGCGTGTTCATTAGAAATTGTTTAGAACAGGGATGGGCAATACTCCGAGTATAAATTGGTTCGTATAAGCGTCTTATCGAGGCCATTATTTGTCTAAACTCAGAGTATTACAACTATTACCGCTTGCATGCGAAATGCAGCGATCGAACTTGGTTTGGTGCTTTTCATGCAGTCACTTCTGTTCTTGTAAAAACAATATCCCAGCAGATTTTGTTACTAATAAATTGTAATTTAGTGAAAGTTGATCGGCATGACATATTGTGATAATAATGTTATGGTCCCCAAACTTTTAGAAGCTTCAATCAGGCCTGAATCTCAATCCTCTCACATATCCTGTTCTACTGTTATGATATTCCTTGCTATCCAGCATCCACAACAACCCCTTCCTCCAACTTACCAATGTGACGGCTTTATGGGTATCATCGCGCAGCTTTGCCGATATGGTTGAAGACTGTGCCACATCAGATTCTAACTAAAGCAGGAAGGCCGAATTCAAACTTTACTACCTCTCTTGGCATCATCTTTATCCCTCCATCTTCCAGGTATCCATACGAGATGAAACACTGCTCATATCCGAAATCGATAAATTATGGATTTCCTAGTTTTACTACTGTACCATTATACGTGGTCCATCGACTTCACTAGAAAAAAAGGCAAAAATTCAAACGCCTAAAAAAATATTGTATTAATAAGATATTAAGTGGTGCCTTACTCAGTAAGTGAAGAAAGGAAATATCGAGGAGATCATAAAGTTGAAGCTCAGAAGAAAAGCCAAGAAACTTGATGGCAATGAGAGATCAAAATGGGAAAAAGAATTTTATTATAAGAAACTGCAGTAGACGATATCCACCCACAATCTAAATGCTCTATTTCCAGAATTCTGGATCTTATCGCTCGTCGCTCGTACCATAAACTTCCTACTCGTTCAAAAACGTCAACTTTACACTTTTGTTGTATAAATAACTATTTTGAAATTCAGAAGAAAATTGTTGTTTTGAAAGATTTAAGATTGGAGATTTAAATTTACTGACAGAAACGTATTGGTTACTTATTTGGGCAAGGGGCTATTTATCAAATTATATCTTCAAACCTATTTGAGATCTTAGTTTAACTTTATTTCATACAATGTATCATTTTAGCAAAAAAGTCTCAAGCTACAATCTTGTTTTCTTCTAGAATTCGAACGGTCATTACTTTTAGTCATTCGATCAAGCTAGGATCAGCTTGGTTTTATCATGTGCATTTATGATACATAAGAACCTTCCTATTTTAGATTTCTAATTCTTTTTGCATTTTTCCACATACAAAGAATTTTAATGACTGGCATTGCTTTGCGCATAGTTAACCTGGATTTACAACAAGCATAAGAGACAAAGCTAAAACAAGAACTGTTTGGGCATTAATAGATGAATAACAACAAAGCCAAGACCAAATTGGGTTGAGATTAAGTGAGGCCAAAATCCAAAACCCTAAACTTTTCTAGCTAATTTCTGCACACGAAGATCACCGGCTTTGTCTCTTCCAAGAACTGATTTTTACAGATCAAAGTTTCCGACTTAATATTTATTTGTTGCCAAGAATTTACAGACCAAGATTATTGATTTAGTCGTCGCATTTACAGACAAGAGTCATCAACTTTTTTGCCGCGAAAAGCTAATCTTAACATCAGACGAAGATCATCTGCTTCTTGGCCACCAAAAGCTAGTTTTTACAGATCAAATGTCCTACCCTGGATAAACTATGACGATGACGACAAGGATACTGATACTTTGATACCCTCCGATATTAAAATAAGTTCAGAAGTTGTTTATTTTAAACATAACCTCAAAGCTCAGATTGGAATAGGCCGGGAGATTTAAGTGTCTGAAAGTCAAATAGGGCCAACATCCAAAATCCCAATCTCCTGACAGGACAAAGAAATAAGTAATTTAATGTTATGTCAGGTTATATACAGCATGTTCCGCAACTCAAAAGTTAATAAACATGTAACAAGTTCCAAGTGATTGTAGTCTTTTATTACTTAATTATTAATATTCTTTATATTACTGTTTTCATTTTTGATATTTCTGTAACTGACCGTATTTTTTCTTTGTTTCAGAGTCGTTAGCACAAGAATTAGAGATGGAACGAAAATCGCGACATCAACAAGTAGAAAGAGATGTGAAATCTCCCCTTCAAGAACGCTCGAGTTACTACAAAAATTCTGTGTTATTCACGAGTACCGCGACATAAATGACAAAACAAACTCATCCTTTGTTTTAAAACGATAAACTCATACACATTATACGGGGGATCTTCCAAAAAGTTATGGCCGATGTTGTCCCCCATTCCATTTTCTTAGTGTAAATAAATATTAAACTAGGAAATCGAGAGCGTTTATATACAAAACATGTGTTATATTCACATACGTGTTTAAACATAGTGCTAGTATCGTTTTTACTGTAGCTACTTGTATACGCAAAACAAAGAGAAAAATACAAACAAATATCATCATTACGCCGTTCTTGTTTGTAAAGCTGGTTTGCTTTATTGTGAATTTGTATATTGTAAATACGTTTTCGCACTTACAAGTATAGATGATCAAAACAAAGAAGAAAAAGTCATAAAACTCAAGAATTTTTTCTAACAAACATTTATTATTGTTTTTATCGCACGTACTTAATTAGTAAAACCCATAAATAAATTTTGTGCATATTTATTTAAAGTTAAGACTGACTTCTGGGCATAATTGCTTAATTAATGACCGTCAAATATCGTTTTTATGCAGACGGTCTAGAACGAAGTAGCTTTACTGTAAATAATGCAGCTCATATTATAGTAAAAAATGTAGATATTTAGTTAAAAGAAAAAACAAGTTTTGGACTTTTAGGAGGAGAGATTTAACACAAATAAAATCTGCATGAGTTGATCTAATTTTAATCAAGAGAGAAATGGATGCACAAAATTGTTAATGAACAAACCTTAAAATATCAGCATTTTTTACAATACTCTTATGTAAAAAATAATGCTAAGATAAAATACCTTTTTGAAAGCAGTTAGTTACTTAATAAAAAATAAAAACAAAAACTAATTTTTATAACCGTAAATTTGTAGAATTTCAAACCCAATTTAAATTTTTCTAAGTAGTTAAATAATTAAAATATGTGCACTGTATTTGTTAATCATTTTTTGTAGTCACTTAAATCGGAGCTGAAAGGTAGTATACGCTCTTTGACAATCAATGTCAGATTTAAAGGATTTATTTCACAGTGAATTTATGCATCTTTTGTTCTAGTACATAAAAAGAGTATTCCAATATTAATTTTGAAAAGGTACAATTTTGGAAAACAAGTGCAATATTCATACTTTCGTTTTTTGCATAAATTCACAGAAAAAAGTGCGATCGAAAATTAATACACAAAAAACAGCATAATATTTATTAAATACAAAAATTTTCGATCGGTTTATTATTAATCGTAGAGTCCACTTGTAAATCTCTCATAGTAGATTTGTATGAATCCACATCGCTGAGCGCGTGTATTTATTGTAAATATTTATGTTTGTGTGTGAGTGTGCCTTGTAGCAAACAAAAAAATAAAATTAATAAAAAATTTTATTCCAACTTTTTTTTCATTTAAAACCCAAAAACCTCAACCTCAAACTCTCTCGAATACTAAATTGAAAGTGAATCAGATTTTTTCCGCTTATGTTTGTAAAGCTGGTAAAAAGTAGTCGCCCCCTCTGGAATTCGTAATCTCGAAGCAACGAATTCCATTACCGTAGAAAATTTTCAACTGGTCATCGTTATTCGATTCGTTAAATTTCAATCATAAATTCGGGCATTGAGAGGAGGAACAGCAATAACAGAAATTCCTAAAAGGAAAAAAGCATCGATACCACCATTAAAACTTAAAAAAGTAAGTAACATACTGTAGATGCTTAACTTGCAAAAGAGAATACAATTTTTAAATCAATTTGTATTGTTAAAGGAGCTTTTCTTTAGCGTTTACTTCTTTTATGTATTGATTTTCGTTTAGTTGTGTTTACAAACATGACTCGTGAGTCTTGAAATAAGTTCGTGATAAAGAAAGCGGGGTGCGTTTAAAAAGATTGCTTGCGCAGTTTTAAATTCGAATAGACTTAATTAAGTTTAATGTATGGAATTTAAATTTTTAAATTTGACATTAGCGGGACTTTTCTAAATTGCTCTTTATAAATAGTTTGCGTGAATATGTGCTTTGAAAAACAAACGATTACTGACCTAATGAAAATTATTTTCCTATAAACCGAAAGATATGCAATCTTAAGTTATATCAAGAATAATAATACTTTATTCGAGACATTTATCGTAATGTGTTTTAACATAATGGAGCTGATACTCATAAAACACGTGCAACAATAGTAAACAAACTAAAATCAATCTTGTTTGTCAGTAAAAAATATAAAATCTACCTGCGTTAAATTGCAGTTTTAGTTTCTAAGCAGATATTTGCACCAGTATGTCATTAACACCAGATGAATGAAAGGTAACTAGCAAGTTTCACCGCTCAAAAGTATACTATGCGATAGTTCACAGTTTAATTATTGCATGATCAATCAAGACCCTGTGGCGAGTTTCAAAAATGACGTCACGACCGTCTTGTTTATTTAGTGTAATTGTACCATAGCGTATAGATTGGACAGACATAAAAGTAAGTAATGTAGCTTTGAACACTGGGCGTTCCTAATGTAATAATAAAACGACCAATCAACCAGTAAAATTATTGTGTATTATAGTTTCATATGTTGTCAAATACAGACTCTCCAGATCTAGTCTAACTGATTAGTAATTACAAAGAATAGCAACATCACATCAGACTTGTCAAAAAGTAGTTTATTTGCTTTACGCTATGAGCTCTATACACGGTGTTCATCTAAACAAAAACGTATTAGCAAAAAGGTTCGTTCACGATATATATTTTACATGCTGCTGTATAACATTTCGTTCGATTTATTTGCTTCATAGTTTAGCTACTTTATAATTTCGTTACATCGCGTCGCCACTGTAACACTTCGCAAACTATCCCGGTTGATCATTTATTTCTGTCCATTCCACGGAACATTATTTCGGAGTCCTTCCAGTAAACAGATCATCTGGTTCACCACCCCATCAATATATTCAACGCATAGCTGAAAAGGAAGTTTATTCATGTATGACTACCAATTGTGACTAATCAGGTAAAATCCATCAAGTATTACTGTTTTGAAGTCGGTATGTAGTACTGCCAACTTGTATCACGTTTTACAATTACGAGGGCGGTTCAATAAGTACCCGTGTTAGAAATGAAGACATAATTTTTTTCAAAAATTTTTTTTATTTTTCAACATAGTCTCCTTTTAGAAATATACACTTCTCCCAACGTTCCTGCCATTTTTTTAACCCCTCCAAAAAATAGGATTTGTCGAACTCTCCAAAATACGCCTCTATCTCGGCGATGACTTCCTCGTTTGAGCTAAATTTTTTTCCCGCGAGCCATTTCTTCATGTTAGGAAACAAGAAAAAGTCGCAGGGAGCCAGATCGGGTGCGGCAGCAATTCATAACGCAATTCATGCAGTTTGGCGGCGACAACTCCGGATGAATGTGCTGGTGCGTTATCGTGGTGAAACAGCACCTTCTTTTTCGCCAAATGCGGTCGTGTCTCCTTCAATTTTTTGTCGAAGCTGTCTAATAACTCTAAAAAATCCATGAGGATGACGCCGTTCGCATCCCAAAAAATCGTCGCCATGACCTTTCCGGCCGATGGAGCAGATTAACCGGAAGAAATCCATTGTTTTCTGGTGTGTAATGATGAATCCAGGTTTAATCAACGGTGACAACTCGACGCAAAAACTCCTTCGGATTTCGCTCAAATTGCTCCAAACACTGCTTCGAAGTTAACAGCCGCATCCGCTTGTTGTCCACCGTTAGCAATCGCGGCACCCATCGCGCCGACAATTTTTTCATCGCCAACTTATCATGTAAAATATTAATTGCCGTTCCGGTCGACACACCTACGGCCTCTGCTACTTCACGCACTTTCGTTCGTCGATCAGCGAGAATCATGTCGTGGACTTTTTGAATGATTTCCTCGGTAACCACGTCTGCCGGGCGTCCTGGTCGCTCCTCATCAAAAACGGATGTTCGCTCACGTTTAAATTCGTTGAACCAATATCTAACTGTGGTCATAGATGGCGAAGTGTCCCCATAAACAGCATCCAACTTTGCTTTTATCTCCTCGCATTTTTTCCCATCCAAAAACAGAAAGCGAATTACCGAACGATACTGCTCTTTTTCCATCTTAGCTAAAATCACGAAACACGTCTTACTCAAATGGCTGTCAAATCCAAACTAACCTATCAATCAGTCTGCAATTTGTTATACCGTCGTTTGATAGATGACAGCACACGATGATAACACCAACTTCCCTCAGGAACGCCTTCTGTCGTCAAACACGGGTACTTACTGAACCGCCCTCGTAATAGACATACCAATCAAATAAGTTCTTTATCCGTTTAGAAATGCACAGGCACTGGATTTGGAATGTTTAGTCGTTTACTTGAACTTGCTTACAGGTACAGCAAATTCTCTTAATAAATCATATCTTCAAATAAGCCAAATATAATCTGTTGTGTCCTCCCATAGTCAATACGTACAGTTCATTAAGTCACAAACCGTCGAAAGAAAGACGTTTGGCTCGTCCACATTTCTAGCTTGTTACCTGTGCATTTTAATTACCCTCCCTCTAGGAAAGAAATAGCTATGAAAAGACAAATCTTGAGTTACTTTTAACGATTTGAAAAATTGTTACAAGATCTTTCTCAAAGCCGTAATGATTCTTGCTAGATATCGATACTGTTATCTGAACGAATATTTAGAAGGTAAGAGGGTTAAACAGTAAACGTGAGAAGTCGATTGTTTATTTATGAATAAAAGGCTGGACTCGGTGAATTTCGAAAGCAGCAAAAGAACAGAAAAATTTGTGCGTCCAAATTCACAACGACTACAATGGGGATAAGCCGCAACCTGCCAACCAAGACTCGATTAACCTCGTGCCACGACAAAAAACCAAGTTTTTATCTCCAATATAAAGAAAGAAGACGTCAATATCTGAATTATAAATGAGAGGTCACATAGGCAAAAGGGTTTAGATATGATCATTCCAAGAAATTTTCCCAACCCGCAGCCCCGCGCTAGCGACATACAAGACTCGATCCTATCGCCATTTTTTATTCTACCGTTATAGCTTGCGTTTTTTAGACAGATCCGTTACTTTGGCTTGGTTTGCAGACAATATACCATCATCGCTTTCCACCGCCTCTTTCAAGACTCCTTAGCAATGAAGGTCAAGCCTAGCCACAACAAGAACCAGCTAATGTATTTCAGACATCGTTACAAGATCAGGAAGTACCTAGAACATTCAGCTTGAACTTGAATTAGCTGTTTTTAGCTGCTTTTGGGAAAACTTTTTGCTTGACCCAAGAAACTAAACCTAAAAAAACTTTCGTTTATCCGAACATGAACTACCGATTCAACTACTTGAAGTCTGTTGCGCTAGAAGCAGAGGAAGTGTATTGGTATATCTCCAATAAACACCAGACTCAAATTTTTGCTAAGAGTACAACCACACTCGGTATTTTACACCTCTTAGACTGCTATCATAAAAACTCAAAAGAAAGATCCAGTATTCACACATTACCTTCCTTATTAACACTCCGCTAGTTATAAGAGATTCAACCACAACAAGCAATCTTAAGTTTTCGAACCTGGATGCTCGGGATAGCCAAATGTTCAAAATAACCCAGAAGTCCCCCACCCCCCACAGACTATCTTCTGTTTCAGAAACATCAACAGCTAAAATTCAGCTGTCTTCTAATTAGTCGAGGGTGAAAACTGGACTGCTAGGAAAATTTGGAGATTGTGCGACTTAAGTCATTTCTTGGAAAAACACGAATCTGACGAAAAACGTGTGTAGAATTCTAATTATTTAGCTTTAATTTTGTATGAAGTTATCTTTGCCATAAAGTTGATAACAAGTCGAGAAATTGACGAAAGACTGATTTCTATTCCTTTCTGCATTGGGGGGGGGGGGGGGGGGGCATCGATCTCATTGGAGGGAGAAGACGTCAAGGTTTTATAATGACACTCTAAAGAACCATTATATAAAAAAGAATTTCTATTCAGAGTTTTTTCTACTCCAAAATGTTTGGCGATTCACCTATAGCTGTTTTGGTTCTTTTCAATTTTCTTTTAGTCACAGACAAAATTTAAAGCGAAGAGTACAGTGTTTTTCATTTTCAATTTCGCGTTAATTGCATATTCTGATTTGTTCATTGAGAATTTTATCTAAATATGTTTTGAAGGACGTAAGAGGTAACCTTTGGTCATTTGAAAAACATTGTCTTAAATTCTTAAGTTGCTGTTGTTTGATTCTGGGTAGCTGCCCCATATCTTTGAATGTGCAAAGATCTTTCCTTTATAAGATTTCTCAAGATTCTCGACAAACTCTGTCGAACCCTAAGAGCTTGTCTGTGTGGTACTAATTGGATTTATTTGATTCTTCAATAATAATAACTGTTTTTCTTTTCAATAGAAATTTCCACTATTATGTCTCTTTAGAACCTGAAAATTTTATAGAAGGTTGCTTGTGGGTGTTATTCTCTAACAAGAAAAGTTAAGACCATTGGATTCGAATTATAAATACTCTTTTACCCACAATTTTTTTCATTTGAGTAGGCCTTCTTTACCCAGACATAACCACTCGAAGCTTCTTGATGCATCTCTTAGTGACATCTCAAATTTTACGAAATCGCTGTTCATACCTAAGAGCTTGCATCCAATGCTGAGAAGCTCTCTGGTCAATGACTGACTTACCATGGCGGTCTGTAGAGTACAAATTGAATCTGGATTCATTACATAAAAGATACTAAACTTGATAGAAACCTTTTTGCTATCGTATACCTACACACAAAAAGGCAAATATGAACAATATTTTACATTTTAGAAGCTTCATAAAAAGATAAACTAATGAGTTAATAATTTTCAAAAAATCTAATTCAAGTCTTGGTAGCCCGATCTAAATTTTAAATCCTTGTGGGTTTTTCTATAGATTTTGCCTGTATGAGCATCCAAGCTTATGCTGAAACTTGAATTTTGGTTTTGCACAGTTTCGAGATTTTCACCGATCTAACTTTTTGCAAGTTTTTGGGTTTTTGCGAACTCATAGACTTGTACAGTCCTTTAAATCTCTGCAGAGTTTCAATTTCTATAAGAACTTAAGTCTTTTTTAGGCTAGCGGGGACTCCTGGATTATGGTGCGTTTTTAGACTCTTGAGAACGTCTAGGCCAAGGTCCTAATCTTAAAAATATTGAGTACGTTTGTTGTTCTTCTTCATCAGCAGTTACGCCGCTAATGAATGGGTAAGAAGGTTTCTGGTTTCCATGTAACAAAGAAAATAATAATGAAGATTTGCCTCTTCCAATACAATACTTAAAGAAACTCCTAAACCTCACATTTATAAATCTATTTAGAACTCTTAAAGAAAGGAGCAAATAGTAAGCTTTTTATTGCATAGAGAAGGAAATCATATACGTATGACTGGATAAAGGATAATCCTCGCTTTCAGTTCCAAACTTTCAGAGACGATTAATCTGAACTTGTAAGTTTTGACTTTCTATGAAGTATAAGAATCGATTACGAAGTTAGACTTTTAGGCCTATAGGATTTTTGGGAAATCGTAAGCGACTTTTGAAAACTCAGTCTTAAAAGTTTTTCGTGTGGAATTTCTTCCATAAAATTTGCATTTGAATCTGTAGCACGACACCTGTGCTCTTATATTCTTTAATACTTTCTGTTTCGTTGAATATCTCATTATTTATTTTCGTTGATCTGGTTAATCTGAACTGAAATAAGTCGCACTTTAAAATTGCTTCTGGTTTGTTAAATCTCTATTGGGCATCTCAAAAAAGAGACTTTTTGGCATAAGCATACTTTCCAAACCAATCAGGCTTTTGAAGTCTGTCTGGTCAACCCTCCATGAACTAGATCCCTAATGAAATCTTCACGTTGCTGGTTTCAAAGTTTAATTTAAGAAAGAGAGATCAGTTCAAGTCTTTTCTGCATAATAGTCAGCATTCTTAGTTTCAGTAATGTTTCTAACTTTGCAATTATTTCAGCAAACTTTAATAACAATCTTGACTTTATAGTGCACCTCTTAGGAAATGGTATTTTGGAGCTGTTCTAGTCTTAAGTTGTCTAAAGTATATGTTTTGGTCTCGAAAAGTCACAAGCATCTTTCAGAAAATCACGTAGTTTTCAATATTATTTTTAAGAGTGTGCAAGCGATACTGACATGGTTCAAAAGCCAAATTTGGACAGGAATGTTTTCAAGTGTCTAGATTTTTTGGACTAATGTATTGGATTTTTCAAATTGATTAAAATATTTTGTATTTCTGGTTGTAGATTTGAATTATAATGTAAGATTATGTGTCAAACTTTTGATTTGAAGGACAGAATATAGAGTTTTGGTGCATTGTACTATCAATTTTTCTTTTTTTCTATTTTTTTTTATTACACGGTTTACTATAGTACAACGCCTGCAGCCATTTTTCATTGTCTATGGATATGTCTATTATTTTCATGTGGGCGGTACTGCATTTCCTCTTTTCCCTTCTTCTTCTATGGTTGCGTCGCATCTTCTATTTTTGAAAGTTCTATCTTTTCTGTCCATTATGTACAAAACAACTTTAAAGGTATGTAATATACTTGAAGAAGAAGATTCCAGTTATCTTCAAGACAGTCATAAAGAGACATACTCTCTAACTGAAGATAGTGTTTCGAAACATCTAAGCACTTTCTTGAGAATATTGGAAATAACCATTTAAAGAATATAGCACTAAAGTGTTCAAAAGCGAGAAGTAATTAAATTTCGTGCTTGAACATTGAAAAACATTCAATTAGAAGAAACATCTAAAGTTAGAAATGTAACTTGTAAAGAAATACAAAGAGTTAAAATAATCAGCAAGCCAAAAGTGATGTACGGAGTACCACAAGGATCATATTGCGTCCTACATTCTTTTTTATCTTCTTCTTTAGTAGTGAAGCTGTTTTAACATAATCAAATCAATCCCATAGTGTTCTTTCGTAAACGACAAATACTTTTTGTATTGATAAATTTTTATTGCGAAGTGCTACTGTTACTATTTTATTTTCTTGTAAATTAAGTAATATAGTTGGTGTATATTACTTTATACAGCGACAAACAGTTTTCCGCAAAATATGCTATAACGTGAGATACACCAACGGAATTTCTATTTTCAGAAAATAAATGTATTACTAATACCTACACAAATCTGATGTTTATATTTTAATAATAATAGCGAGAGCAAATTCCTCTCTGATTTTATTTTGCAGACCTTCTTTTTTTTTGTTTTGTCTGTCGCTTATACAATATAAAATTTATTTTTTTTTAAGTATTTAGAACTCTTATACTGAAGATATATTGCGAAATATGTTTTGCTTTTTTTACTTAATATGTCAAAGTTCTCGTTTCTTACATACTAAAGAAATTGCCATTATGTTTTTGCCTACTGTAAACTCAGAAGCAGTAATTTTAAGTCGCTTAGAATCCGTTTATGTTTTACTTCCTATTAAAAACAAAAAAAACAATTGTATAAAAAGCAGCGCTTTAATATTTAATGTAAAATGTAAATGCTACCAACATTCATTAAGAATAACTCTTTTAATGAGTTTGAAAAATTGTATAACAGTTCAGAAATATATACGCAGTCACATATTATTAATAGAACAATATAAATCAAAACGATCAAGATAAGTGATGAAACATGTGTTTGTTCAACGTACAAAAAACTATTGTGGATGTTAATTTGGTTAAGTTCATCGACTTTTTGTTAAGTGATGAAGGTATTAATAAACATTTGCGTGCACAAACGTTTCAAAAATAAAAGTTAAAACCAGTCAAAAAGCTCATCTAAAAACTAAACTCGCCCCTCTAATTGTGGGTCTCCATCAATACTTGTCGCAATCAAATGAAATGAATGATTGTGATCCCGCTTGTTTTATAGCGACCTTGTGTGCGAGCTGAGGATTAATCATATGCAAATCCCGTTGATTCCACAGATAACCCAAAGCTGGGCGAACATTTGAACATTCGGACAGGAATAATTAACTTCAGTTTAACTTTACAATCACAATACGATTATCGTGAGTGATTTTCAAAATATGCATATTAAAGATTGGTGTTTTATATAGAAATCAAATTCTAATCTAGAAATCGTAAACACGCGAAATATGTATTATTACAAGCTTTAGATTGTAATTTTGTTAAGAAATTTTCGAAAGATTCCTTGTATCTACAGCTTTTGTCTTTCGTATGATACAAGGCAGAAAAAGAGCAATTTCCATCTTAGATCAAATAAAATAGTCCCCTTGTTCAAGATTATGAATACAAATAACAAATAATATTGTTTCAGGACTCAAAGAGAGCGAATCGCTGAAGCGGCAGACTTATATAGCAGTTATGAAAAGCTCATGAAATGGTATTGGATTGGCATTCCGTTGTTCTCTATGTTGCTACCGTGGTATTTGATATCGTTTCTGAATCCTAAAACGAAAAAATGAGAAATACCAATAACTTCAATTTTCATTTTGTAATTATTAAATAATTCTTTCGTCTTTCTTACAAAAATAATAACGATACAGATGGTTTCTGACAAAACACACCCTGCGGATTAAGATATCTCCAAGGAACGCAGCTCTAATTGATTCACGTCGCACTCGCATCTCTAATGAATTTAATTTTCACGAAAAAATAAACAAACCTTAAATTTAAAAACATGTTTTCATTCACGCGTCGTTTAACTCGTGCTTCCCTTTAACACCTTTGAATTTAAATTGAATTTAATTTCATTAAATCTTGACATTTAATTTTTTTCTGCTTTCGAACTGATTAAAGGGAATTTTTAGGAGCACGATGAAAAAATATTGTGTAATACACACGAAATGTAATTTAGATTCTCTGTAAGGTCTGTTTACTCGAAACGGTTTTACTTGGAAAATAAGAAATGCGAGAATTCTCGATTTATCGTTCTTTTCTCTCGTTGCGTTCTAGTCTTACTACATGCCTTCTTTGATCATTTTTCCATAATAGGAAAACTGAAAAGAATAATAATTAAAGACTGCATTAATTCTTGCTTTTTTTTGTTGTATTTAACCCTTTATTCTGCAATTTTTAGTACGATAATTTTGTTAATTGTGGTATAGTCCATTCGCTAACGAGCATCAAAATTTATCTAAAGCTTTCATGACGTATTCAGGGAATATGTTAAATAGGTAATGGTTGTATGTGATCCAGAGTACTTGACCAAAGAAAAGTCTGTTAAGCACCTTGCCAACTGTCTAATTAACTTAAGTCGAACGCCCCATTAACCTTGACTGTAATTCTTGCCTTGTCTATCAAATTGACTATCAATGTCTTTGTAGTTTCTCGAGATCTTATTTAATTATTTTTTTCGTCAGTCCATCGATTTTTTCTTTTCTTTTTTTTTTCAAAAAGTTTGTAATGTTTTGGGCTAATTATACCTTTTTGTGGACTCGTCTTTTATGTTACGTATATTTCTCTAAAACGATTCTAAATGTATTTTTCTTTTTCTAATTAGATTAAACTGAAACAGGACTAGCATCGTATGCGGTTTTGTACACAAAAGTAATGCTTTCGGTGATGTAGCAAGATAAAGCAAAATCTTTGTCAAATGAGTCAAACAGTGCGAGTGCCGTCCTGGGTCAATACGAGACAACTCAAGACTAGGACAGTTACAAATAAACATCGCCTAACTGTAAAATTAGGACTGTAATTAAAGTTTACTGAGATAATTACCAAGTTTGGAACATTATTAAGACTAGGTATCCTGACTTTTATGCAGAAAAGGCTTGGAATTATCTGTCTTTCTTAAACCAACTTTGAAGCTAACCACGCAAAGATTTCATTAGGGATATAGTTTATGAAGGACTGACTAGGCAAACCTAAAAAGCCTGATTGCTCTGAAAATTTTGTCCATACCAAAAAGTCTGTTTGAAGATGCCCAATAGAGACTTAACAAACCAGAAGTAATTTTAAAATGGAACTCCTTTCAATTCAAATAAAGGGTTTTCCAATAAGAGGTGTTATTTTGATATTCAAAGAAAAGTGCCATTTTTTAATATAAATGATCGGATGTTTAATTCATTATAAAGAGGAAGGTATGCCGTTAATAGTGGAAAATAACATCAGGCAAATGACCACCACGACCACGCTTACAGGACAATATCCTTTTCATGAAATTTTCCATAACCAAATCGCAAAGTGGCTGCCCTATGTCCTCGATAGCCTCACGAATTCCATCTTTGAGGTCTTGAATCGACGCTGGGCTGTTGGCGTAGACCTTCTCTTTCACGTGGCCCCAAAGAAAGAAGTCGCAAGGTGTTAAATCACAAGATCTCGGTGGCCAATTGTGATCACCTCTTCGAGAGATAACACGGTCCGGAAACTTTTTCCGTAAAAGATCAATGGTTTCGTTGCTTGTGTGGCACGTAGCGCCGTCTTGTTGAAAGTAAACGTTGTCCAGATCAATACCATCCAATTCCGGCCATAAAAAATCGTTAATCATCTCTCGATAGCGCAATCCAGTCACCGTAACTGTTGCTCCAGCCTCATTTTCGAAAAAGTAAGGTCCAATGACTCCGCCGGACCATAAACCGCACCAAACAGTCACACGTTGAGGATAGAGAGACTTTTCAACAATAACTCTTGGATTTTCTGAGCCCCAGATCCGACAATTTTGCTTGTTGACGAAGCCACCGAGGTGGAAATGGGCCTCATCACTCAAGATGATTTTTCGATGGAATTCTGGATCATTTTCATGCATTTCAACGACCCAATCAGCAAAGACACGACGTTGTTGATGATCGGCCGGCTTGAGTTCTTGTGTTAACTGGACTTTATAAGCCTTAAGACCCAAATCTTTATGCAAAATACGGTGTAATGACGTTTGTGGAATGGCTAATTCCAAAGAACGACGAGGAATGGACAAACCTGGGTTTTCTTTAACACTTTCGGCTACAACAGCAATATTCTCGGCTGTTCTTGAGCGACGTGCACGGGTTTTATTCTTCACATCACTAACTTGTCCCAAGAGCTCGAATTTTTTCACCAATTTCTGTATTGCGGTCCGACAAGGTGCTTCACGGTGACCCAAAAATGTTCGAGTTTTACGAACCGTCTCTGCCAAATTTTCACCATTTTTTATAGTGAATTTTAATAATTTCAATGCGTTGTTGAAGCGTGTATCGTTCCATATTTATTAATGGCGTAGTTTCTACTTGTCAAATGTCAAAAAATGATAGCTTCAAAAGTGACATCTACCGAAATAGCAGGCTATTCAAAATAACACCTCTTATTGGAAAACCCTTTACTTACGATCTCCTACTCGAAGTAATAAAGTGTTTACTATTTATGCCTTTCGGAGTCTGAGACTTAAGAGCTCCTTAAATACACAGAATTCTAGAATTATAAATGTAAGGTTGCAGGGGTTTTCTTAATTATTGTACTGAAAGAGGTAAAGCTGTACTATTCTTTCCTTTGCCAGAAAACCAAACGCGGCTTAGCTGTTAGTGGGAAAGAATCCTGAGCTAGAAGCTCTGAAGAATCTAAAAATACACGATAATCCAGGGATCCTTACTAGCCTGAAAAATACAAGTTTATATAAAAATCAGAATCCTGCAGGAATTTAAAGGCGTACAGAGATCTACTGTTCGCAAAAACTGGAAAATTCCAAAATGCTGACCTACAATTTACTACTTATTTTCTTTTAACCAAGTAAGAAAGTTAAAAAACGTAAGTATTGGATTATCAGTTTTGATCTACTTTTGGGTAAGAATGGGTGAAGCAAGCCAGCAAGACGATTTCTTTCAAGTTCAGTGCTTGGCCTCCAAATTCAATTTGTATTCTACAGGCCGGCATGGTAAGTCAGTCATTGATACGAAACTTCTCAGCATTAGATGTAAGCGCTTAGATACGAGCAAGGATTTTAGTAGTCACTAAGAACTGTGCCAAAGAATTTTGAATGGGCATGTTTGAGTCAGAAAGATTTATTCAAATGTACGAAATGCAGGTAAAAGCGTATTTAGATTTTGGATCTAATGGTCTCGACTTGGCAAAATGTCTATTAAAAGGAAGACTAGTAATTATTATTGTAGAATCAAAGAATTCACTTGGTACCACACAGAAGAACTCTGTAGTACTGATATTAGCATAGTAGACCAAAATATGTGTATCTAAATATAAGGAAAACAGAATGACTTTATGTCACTGTTTGATGATGTGACTATGCACATCTCGGGATGCAGAAAGAAGAAAATAAGTTGAAGTAACAAAAATTGATTTAGCGATAATAAAACAGTTTCATTTTAAAAGACCAGAAAATGCCCAAATCAAGAACGACAAGTCGATGAATAAAAACATTAACAGAAAAGTTTATGGAAAACAAGAAGTAGCCGTGAACCAAAGATAATAATATTTAAAACTTTGGAGCTATGGTTTCAAGAAAACGCTTAGCATGTTTTCCAAATTGCTTGACAGATTTTTTACTATGCAGAATGCATACAAGAGGATTACAAAGTATCAACTACAAAGAAAAAGTTACAATAGTTAAGCAAAGCTTCACAAAAATATTTAGAAATCTTATAAATAAAAAACTAAAGAAAAACTATCAATAGTCTTTCCAGTCTTTTCCCTTACCACATTCGAAAATATAGAGCAGCTACCCAGAAACTAGACAGCAATAACGTTATCAGACTTTAAAAACTTTATAACTTTTCACAATGTTTCTCAGACAACTAAAGGTTTTTCGTAAGGCTGCTGCTTATTTTCTATCTTCTTCAAAATATGTTTGGACAAAATTATCAATGAATAAATCCAAATATGCAATTAATATGAAACCGATGATGAGAAACGATACGCGCTCGCTTTAGATTTTGTTTCTGACCGAAAATCGCAGAAATCCAAAGAAGCTTTGATTATATGGTTTGAAAGCTACAGTAAGATTCAGATTTTTGAAAAACATAGTTTTCCAAGCACATACAGCTCTTTAAATCATGTCGCACACATCAAAGAAGAGAAAAAGTGTAAAACATAAGTTGGAGATGGAACAGATAACAACTCGACTAAGTTTGGGCTGAATAGCCGGATATCCGTCTAAACTATCTGGACTAAATAATCCAAATCGAATTACCAAACTATGTTGCACAAAGCTCTTAAAACTTTTTTTGATGATGACAGTAGCAATACTGAATGTTAGCCAACAGAAATAAATAAAAGAAATCTTCAGTTTTCCAAATACGTACTATATCTTTTTGTTTTACTGTCTAGTTATATGCGCGTTTATGATTGACAGTGAGTTTATTAAAGCGTGAAGAACTGGATAAAGTATTTTTCTTCTGGACACGAGACCATGAAGGATGTTGCACATGAAGAGCGGCCGGTTGAGGTGCTCACGCCTAAAGCAATTTCACTTGTTGAAGAGGAAGTGCTGAACGATCGCCGATTAAAAGTAATGGAAAATTGCAGAAAGATTGGGGCTTTCGAAGAGTAGTGTCCATCGTGCATTGCAGGATCATCTTCACATAAATAAGGTGAGCACAAAATGGTATCAAAGCTTTTGTCAGCGGTTCAGAAACAGAAACGTGTAGCAAAAATTCCAAACAAATAATTGACCAAATAGTGACCGGGGAAAAAACAATGGTGCTTCATTATGATTCTAAAAGCAAAGAGGAATTGATGGAGTGGCGTTACAAAAGCGAAGCACCTCCAAGAAAGGCAAGAATGTCACAATCATAAGATCATGTGAACTATTTTTCCACAAGAAATTCTAAAGATGAATTTTAAAGAAAGAGATTCAGCCGTAAACGTAGCTTATTATGCATCTCTTTTGCATAGGCTGAGAGAAAGATACCGAGGAAAACTGCACCAGACTGTCCTGCTCTTGCAGAATAATGCGTCTGTTCACACGGCTGCTGTTGTAAAGACTGCCATTGGCGACTATGGCTTCACTGAACTAGAACACCCGCCGTACAGCTCCTCAGCGATTATTATTTATTCCCCAATTTAAAGAAGAATTAGAATTTCCAAACGACGATGACCTAATAGCAGCTGTCTTAAGTCACTTTTAAAGAAAAGGCATTGAAATGTTAATAAACAAATGTGGAAAGTGTGTCGCAATAAAGGGTGACTATATTGAAAAGCAATGTGTGTTTTATTTCATTTTTCCCTGTGCAACCTTGTCAGGGCAATTCATTATGAGACTACCTTCGCATCAAGAAAAAAAAACTTTACTACACTACACAGACTAGAAGTTTAAGGCCTGAACAACTGAAAAAGAAGAAAGTTGAAGTTGAATGTCAAACGAGCATTTTAAAAATTCGGATCTTTAGAAAAGATTTATCAAAGTTAATACATATAAAAAAATATTCGACTCCGGACGGAATTTGAACTTGCGTAATATCAAGTATGTTAAAAACGTCACTTTAGGAAAGATGTAACACATGGGCTGAAAAGTCCCAGGCCTAACAAATAGATGGCGCTAGTTCTATTGCATTCACCGCTTTTTCAGTTAGTACTAACCTTCAAAAGACAGCTGTTAAAATTTCATGATATTCTATTCATTATTTTGTGAGTTATTGTGCTAAGAGTGACGCTACTTTTGTTATTTTCAAAACAATGGATCAAAAACAATTTCGTGTTTTAATTTTACACTGCTTCTTGATGGGAAAAAATACCGTTCAAGCGAAGCAATGGCTTGAAAAGTGTTATGGGGACTCCGCTCCATCAGATACAACAATAAAACGTTGGTTTACTGACTTCAAACGTGGTCGTAGAGACACCGATGATGCAGAACGCAGTGGACGTCCAAATGAGGCGGTAACACCAGAAAACATCAAAAAAATCCACAAAATCGTTTTGAATGATCGAAAAGTGAAGTTGCGTGAGTTAGCTGACATCGTAAAGATATCAAAAGAACGTGTTGGCTTTATATTGCATGAGCATTTGACTATGAGAAAGCTCTGCTCAAAGTGGGTGCCGCGTTTGCTCACTGTTCACCAAAACCAAGAACGTGTTGATGTTTCTGAGCAGTGTTTGGCCATGTTTAAACGTAACAAACCGGAATTTTTACGTCGATATGTGACAATGGATGAAACATGGATCCATCACTTCACTCCGGAATCAAAACGATCGTCATCTAAGTGGACAGCAACTGGTGAACCTCGTCCAAAGCGACCGAAAGCACAAAAATCGGCTGGAAAGGTTATGGCCTCGGTATTTTGGGATGTGCGTGGTGTAATATTCATCGACTATCTTGAGAAGGGAAATACCATCAACAGTGAATATTATATAGCGTTATTGGAGCGTTTGAAGGCCGAAATTGCAAAGAAACGACCGCATATGGCAAAGAAAAAAATTTTGTTTCATCAAGACAACGCACCGTGTCACACGTCAATCAAAACAATGGCAAAACTACATGAATTGAACTTCGAATTGATGCCATATCCACCGTATTCGCCAGATTTGGCTCCCAGCGACTACTGGCTGTTCGCAGACCTAAAACAAATGCTTGCCGGTAAGAAATTTCGCTCGAATGAAGAGGTTATCGCTGAAACTGAGTCCTATTTTGAGGCAAAAGATAAATCGTTCAACAAAAGTGGTATTGAAATGTTAGAGCGGCGCTGGAATGATTGCGTTGTTCTTGATGGAAATTACGTTGATGAATAAAGCTAATTTTGAACAAAAAAAACCGTGTTTTCTTTGTTAGGCCTGGGACTTTTCAGCCCATGTGTTAATATGTAGAAATAATGGAATAATATGATTTGGACTTGCAAAAGAATAGACCAATGAAATGAAAAAGTCTAAAAGAAAGCTGTCGCGAAAGGATGACGTTTCCGAACAAGCCAAATAGATAGAAAACATGATGAGGGAAAGATGGTATATGGTAAATGAAGAAATTGGGAGCTGAAACGAACAGCAAAATGTCTCTTATTGTTAGTCTAACTGTAAATAAGAGTAAGTCTTGTTTTTTATGTAAACTTAGTTGTTTTAGTGTGTAGTGTAAACGCGGTCTTTACTTCACTTTGATTTCTGTGATTATTGTGTATTTTAATTAAATCTGACAGCTTTTGTTCTTTTCGAGTTAAAAATAGATACATCATCAATATCACTGAAATATTCGGGAAAATATCAATGAAAAAAATGGTAAATTATACAAAGTGCTAAGTTAAATTTTTCCCTAAAGCATTCTCTTTATAAAACAATTTTATATTTTTAAGTTAAAAAAGTATAATTAAACTTGATAGTAGGGAAATAAAGACCGTTAATCAATTTGTTCTCGTGGTGGATTCGTATGAAAACCACATTCGCGGAAGAAAAATAAATCACGAAAGAGAGAGAGTGGAATCCATTACGGGCTTGAATTAACGTCATCTTGAAAAGAATTAAAGGAATGGAATTAATTATAAGATTGATGGATTTCTGAAATCTTCGGGAGCCATTCAGTGGCTTACCGGGGAAGTTTTACATTTATAATTATGCAAAAAGAAATATTTTCGTTTCATAATTTAAATGATCGATTATTTTGGCAGCGCGCGTCTTGAGCAAAGCCGCCACCATTAAAACCGAGGCCAAAAACTTTTATGATTAGAGAAACTAAAAACTCTCCTTTGTAATTTTAATTTATCGAACCCCTTTTGCTCAGTGTTAATGAGTTTTATACCTAAGAGGAGATTCTTATTACATTTTAATTGAGGTGATGTGTACCCGTATTGATGCTCACAATAGCAGCGGCCCTTTGTATCCGCCATTGTAGTCAAAGTTTTAATAGATACCTACTTCTTTTAGCATTCATTATCAGTCGACTGCAGCCAACGTTAATCAACCAAATTTTAGATATTATATTTTCGTGGTTTCAAAACTTTTCATTTATTTGAGAAACGGATAAATAAGGCAAAAGACTTTAATTAAAAACTTGCGAGGGTTTAAACGAACACCAACGTAAAACTTTCCTTTGATCACAACAATCGACCAATACTTTTTAACTTACTACGTTCGGTAATAGTATGCAAAAACCCAACGCGCTCTTGCCAAAGAAATAGATCGATCCTGAAGCATTTGATTACAGAAATTGCTCAAATCAAGCTTAATCAGAGGTAAAGCATATAAAACAACGAGTAACTTGGCCATCGGAAGCAATGAACCGATATAGAACAGAGAACATGACGACAATCTCGCGCTTGAGTGCTTCCACTGATTGCGCCCTTGCGTCTTCGATATGCTAATCGTACGCATACATTACTGAAAAGCTACTCACAATATTAAAATGGACATTTTGTTACAAGGAAATGCTTTGAAACGGTGGTGGCAAAACATGTTTTATAGGGATATTAATGGCTCCTTTAGGTTCTTTTTTTTTAAATGGTTACAAAATGTTCAGAATTCTCTATTGTTTCTTGAATTAACATAGCACTTATCAACAGAAATAAGCAGTAATGTTCGTGTATAGGGCAGTGTGCACGTTTTCTAGTTTTCCAAATAATATAAGAAAATTTGTGTTTCAGCAGAGAGTTTACTAAATTAAAAGAAATAATGTAGATAACACATGGTGATATTTCCTTTAATAAATTCTAAAGTTCGATAACAATAATGTAATCAAATCATTTTACCTTGTTATGGTTGTGTTCCATACATAGAACAATCTCTCTAACATCAAAGGGAAATTAGCGTCATCTATGAAGCTGCGGCTAATCACAACATTAGTCTCACAACAGTTAAACAAGGTCATGTTCTCTAACACACATCTACAGAAATCAAAGTACCAACTGAAAATATTAATTAGTTAAAATTTGTTATGCTTGCAAATATAATTATATGACACTGACCATTATTGTTATTCTATACATGTAGATGTGAATCGAATCTAATTAAACAAATAAGTCCCAAGTCGATATCTCAGTTACTAGTTGAAGAAAAGAAAATGAATGCCCGTTGTTTGCAATTGATTATGATAAACGCTTCAGACAGGAAATGACAACTTCTTCCTTTAAGTGGAACTAATTGCAACAATACAGCATGAAAAAGGTCTAAACTGGACAGTTGTTAGCAACGTGATTATTTATTATTTATTGCAAGATTCTATCAAACTTTCCGTCTACCTCAATACTATTAAAAAAACTTTAGTTTTGCCAGAATAATTTTGTAAAAAGTTTGATTATATGGTTTTGTTACGCAGAATGATCAAAAACACAAATTGTACCATTTTCCATTTCTTTAAAAAGCACACTAGGCTGTTGTTACGGCAATTTAAAAAAGTTGGAATCACTTTTTATGTATATGATATAATCAGTATTTGATTACTGGAAGAAATCGATCAATCAAATAATCGACTGTCCGAATATTCCACTATTCGAATAATTGACTATTCGAACATCTAAACATATTGGACCATATTCGATTAGCTAGTGGCCCGATGTCTTTATCATTGATTAACTTTATATTAACAATCAGTAATTTATTTCTAAAGTTATAATTGTTGTCACAATAAACCTCGATTATAGTTTGAAAAGTCCGTGCAAAGTCAGAGAGATGGCACTACTGGCGCATATCGAGGTTATGTTTAGTTAGTAGCATCTCTTGGAAGAACACACACCAAGTTTCAGCCAGATCGGTCTATTTGTTTGTGTTTGACATTCGTTTGAATAGAGGAAGTCGAGTGATTTTCAAAAAATGGACGAAAAAGAATTTCGTGTGTTGATTAAACATTACTTTATAAAAGGCAAAACGCCTCAGGAGACTAAAGAGAAGCTTGAAAAACATTATGGTGACTCTCCACCTTCGATTAGAACAGTTTATAAGTGGTTTCAAAATTTTCGGAGTGGCCATATGGGCACAAGTGACGCTGAACGTTCTGGACGCCCTGTTGAGGTTACTACTCCAGAAATCATTGATAAAATCCATGATATAGTGATGGATGACAGAAGAGTGAAGGTGCGTGAGATTGCTAGTGCTGTAGGCATCTCGAATGAACGGGTACATAATATTTTGCATCAACATTTGGACATAACAAAGCTATCCGCAAGATGGGTGCCGCGATTGCTCACGCTTGACCAAAAACGAAATCGTGTGAAGTGTTGCAAGGACGGTTTGCAGCTGTTCCAGAAGAATCGGCAGGACTTTAAACGTCGTTTCGTCACTGTGGATAAAACATGGATACATCACTACACTCCTGAGACCAAAGAACAATCTAAACAATGGGTCACCAAGGGGGAATCTGCGCCAAAAAAGGCGAAGACCGTTCCTTCGGCCAGAAAGATTATGACGACTGTCTTTTGGGATTCGCAAGGAATAATCCTCATCGACTATCTGGAAAAGGGTGAAACTATTACAGGTGCATATTATTCATCGTTATTGGACCGTTTTAAAAACCGAGCTGCAAGAAAAACGCCCACGATTGGCCCACAAAAAAGTCCTTTTCCATCACGACAACGCACCAGCTCACGCCTCAGCAGTTGTGGTCGCAAGATTAATGGAAATAGGGTTCCAACTCGTTTCACATCCCCCCTATTCTCCAGACTTGGCTCCCTCGGACTACTATTTGTTCCCCAATTTGAAGAAATATCTGGCGGGAAAAAGATTTTATTCAAACGAGGAGGTGATTGCAGAAACGAATGGCTATTTTTCAGACTTGGACAAATCCTATTATTCAGAAGGGATCAACAAACTAGAGCAGCGTTGGACAAAGTGTATAAGCCTAAAAGGAGACTATGTTGAAAAATAAAAAATATTTACCCCAAACAATTAAGTAGTTTTTATTTTTGCACGGACTTTTCAAACGACTTTCATATATCCTAAGCATGCCTTATTATGCTAGAGTACATATATATTTCGTGCATCAAGAAGAATAGATTTTGTAAATGAACTGTAAATTTTGATTGGATTATTAAACAATGCAGGCTTGATTTGGTAGCCATTGCTGTGAAATGATTGGTGAACGGTTATTTTATTATGAACGATCACAGTATCTATGTAAACATTCAAATCATTTCTATCCTTGCCAGAGTTTTTCGGCTGAAGAATCAGTCTGTAGCCCGGTAACAAGTAAGTAGCCCTCTTTTAAAATCACATCTAATAATACATAGTTGTATTGAACAGTGCAGGTTTCCTAATAATTGCATAACCTTCATCATTGTGCTGCAAAGCAATAATTGCCGTTATGAACTTGGCAAATTTTTCAGTCATAAGGGTAGTTCTCTAGTTCCAAAGGCAACTTTCACCTTCCTGAAACGGCAAGAAAAACTAGAAGTAGTAAACTTATGCGTTTACCACAACCCACTTGTTAGAACGTCAATTTACGCAGCTGGCATCATAGAGTATGATATTTCTGGGCTTCATGTGGTTTTACCTAAAAGCAACCATGACTTCGACTGGGTAGTAAAAAAGGCGATTTGGGCTTCACTAAACAGCCCAGTTCGTAAAGTTATCGTGCTAGAATTTTTGTAGAAATGCATAGATGAGCTTGGGCAGATGACAGCTTTGCATGCTTCCACTTGTAACAAAGAGAACACCTGCTTGCCGTACATATGTAGTTAGCAGTTGGAAAATCCAAAGTCCTAGACAATCTGATTATCTGCTAGTGCTTCTTTTAGAATCATGTTAGGATGTCTGGAAAGAATTGCTTGGATCTTCTTGGGGTTGAATTTGATTGTTCAATGCCAGAGATGTGTGTCTAATCACGAGTGACAAATCTCTGGATGTGGCTTTGGTAATTAAAATAACTGCTCGGTTAGTAAGACATGTAATATAGCGGCAGTACTTATTTAATATGAATAATGCAGGAAAAACAATCTTAGGAAACACCAACTTGTAGGACATTGAAACATTCGTATATTATTCTTACCAACTAGGATGGTGAGAATGTTACAGAATACTGTATCAAACCTATTCGTTCGATGCCAAGGAATGTGGCTAGAACGCAATTTGCTAACGTTTATTTGGTTGGATATCCGTGCTTGAATTGTGAGTAAATATTAAAAGTAACAAGTCTGCTACTTAGTTTTTTTTTACTGCCTTGCTTAGTGTTGGGGTTAGAACTATATGTTACGGTGGACTATTCTTGCCTAGTTCCTACTCTTTGAGTCGGAGTTCAACTCAATTTCTTTGCGAATGTCACCAACAGATTCACAGAAGATTCTTAAGGTTCGGATCACTGGGTAGTGTTTACTGAAAATGCCTCTAATCAGATTTTGCCGATAGCACTGTCCATGTAACTTGTCACTGCCACTCTTTATTGTTACGAGCTCCGCTTTCCCAAAAATAAGACGTAATTACTTTTCACAATTTTTCCACACTTCTCACAAACTATTTTAGGTGTAGATAATAAAACAGATTGGTAACCTTTGACAACTTATATTTTTTCTGACATTATTGCAATAGCCAATACATCAAAATTGAAAGTAAATAACATTACTCAATTGATTAGCATAAAGTACAATACATTTATCATTCATCATAATTACTAAAACTTCATTTAACGAATTGTTAGTTTCACTGACTCACAAGTTTTAAATAATAATAAAAACTCTCTGTTCTTATAGTGCTCCGAAAGTCAGTGTACATCTCATGGATCCGCAACACGTTGAGAAATACGACAAAATTATAAAAGAAGAGACTTTTGTAGTGTTTGAGAAGTTGGATAGTGCCCATGTTGAGGCGTTTATATCTTGGTAATTACTTCGATGGTTTCCAGAGGAAGATGTCGAAGTGGTCTCCTAATAAAAGCTTGATTATGGTTTTGTCCATCTAGACTGATCACAAAATATCTGAGCGGCGCAAAAGGAGTTATAAATTGCAATGAACCATTTCAAAGGTCTCTAGTTTTGGGTCACTTTTGTTGAGTTATTGCTATATGTTAAAGGTGACCAAGAACAATGCAGCAATCTTTGATTTAATTAAGAAAGTCTACAAAAGTTTCTAACTTTGGCCTGGAGTCTGGTTGTTCTGGAGAAGATGAGCATTTTGTTTTTTTAGTTCCTCATTTTTACTCTACAAATTCTAATAAGAATAAGGCTGGTTTAGATGTTACACGTTTTGCCTTTGAAACTTACTCACTTGACAGTATCTATAGCTCTAAAAAGTTACAGAACTTTAGCTATAAATTAATTCTTTTATCTTATTTTTATTAATGTTTCTATAGGTGTTTAACTAAGAATTCCTAGAATAATGCCCTTTTTACATATTGTTTAATTATATAGTCACTTTGCAGTTTATTTGAGAATAAGGTGATTATGGACACATTTTTCCCTCTCACTTGGTGTTAATGAAATATTAGATTTTACGAATAGTTTTTTGTATGTTTATAAGACCCCGTTTCTACGGATACCACGATAAACACATTCAGATTTTTACAATCTGTCCATTTTGTAAATTTCAATCTGTATGTATCATAATAGGAATGACTATGGTGTTCCACGCTTAAGTTTTTCTGTTGATTGTTTATGGATTTCTTATTAACCCGGTACTGCACATTTTAAGTATTTATTATTGATTTGATCAAATCTGTTCCAGCTAGGACAAGCGTCTTTGTAACATGTACGGTACTTCATTCTCTGCTACCAGTTTTTTCTTTGCAATGAAGGAGAAATAGTTCTAACGGTTCGTAGTCTTCTTAGAAGAAAGTGCGTTGTTTTTTCAAGAGTTAGTTATCCTTGCTTTGATTTCTGCGTGATTCATTCGTTTCTTTCTCAAAATACATTTTAAAACGAATCCTTGAACGGTCTAAAGTTCAGGTTCTCCTAGAATACCCGAAGTTTTCACCTATATTAGACTTTTTTGCTTCTATGGCTCTTATAAGACAGGAGGAATCTGTTCGATCAAATAGATTTTCAAAAGTTAAACTTGTGGTGACTTTTGAATCGCTCATTTATCGTGTCAGTCGAATTTCTTTCTATCTTTAAGAAAATTTTAATATCAAGCAATCAATTTTGTTTCTAATCTTCTCGGTTTTTCTATTTTTGAGTAGATGGGGCTTTATGATCTTTTCCTACTGATTGAACGTATTGGACAGTTTACTTGTTGGGACGGTTCGAGCTTTTTAAGCTGATTAGTTCTTTGAGCTAGTTAGACTTCAAGCTTTTTGAATCGATCATACTTTTTATCAAACGGTTTTTTTAAGCCGCGATAAGTTTGCTTTAGTTTTGCATTTCGTAAAGTGGAAAACACTCGAGGTGTCTAGTAACACCCAAAAGATTGAAATATATTGGACGACTATTAGGTTTGTGTGCTGATGGTGTTGAGCATTTAAGCACTTTGTATGTATGAGCCTGGTTTGACGTCCGTAAAATTCTACGCAATGTGAAAGCAAAGATCATTTAACTAGAAATTATTATTCTTTAGAAAAGCACTCACTTTAACAAACGTTTCCACAAAATGTCAAAACTCTGCTAGTGTGATCATGTCAAAAAAAATTCTGGAGAAATTGAAGACTAATTACATAATTTGCTTGTCGAGAGCATTTTAATAGCAAACAATAATTTAGGGTTTGAGTTTTCACCTCTCTGAGCAGAACAAGCAAGAGTCTATTAACGGAAGTAGTAAAACTCTAGAAGAAGAGGAATTTTGACATATACAGGTAAACACGAATAATGCTTCTACTATATGCGTATCTGCTAGAGAAGATACAGAATTTGCTAACCGACTATAGAAACATTGACTTCAGGTACAAACTTCTGGGTTTTTTTTAATTCGGTTTTGTTCAAAAATATAACACTACTGAGTATACATACGCTCTAGTCAGCTTAGAGGAGTAGATGAGTCTTTCGGGCAATGATTTATTAGCAGTCTAAACTCTAGAGATAAGACTCGAGAAAACATTAACTGCTGCTTCTAATATTTATTCAGAGATTCTTTGTCCTATGGTACCATATCTCAATTTACAATTCGAGGTTTTTTTCTCCATTTGATTATAATTCTGCGTAGATTATATGTCTCTTATTAGGTTACTGTGTCCATTATGAGTATTGGTTGTTCGAAAACTCTTCCTGAAACGTATTTCAGAGATAAGTATTTAACAGGAATTAGATTTCTAATCTGTGCGTGTTCGCGTCGTTCCAAATAATAAAATAAAGACTGACAGACCAGAAGCATCGATTTGTACTTCTGTTGTGATGTTTTGTTCAAAAGATGGTCTTTATCCAAGGTTTTGAACTTATCGTCAACGCCACTATTCTTGTTAGTGTCAACAACAATATAAATAATTGTTGATGGTTTTTCCATTTCCCACATATCTTTTGTGCCGTATCCACAAAAAATTTTGTTAGAAATTAAATATTTTAATTTTTCAGTATCAGCAGTATGATCTGCATAATGCTAATTCATAAATACGACCTTGAACAAAAGGAAAGACATGGGAAGTTTATGCATATGAGAAACAAAATTAATTAAATATCAATGTCCCGAATGAACATTACACAGCAAAAAATTTGCTTAAATTAAAATCAAATTGTAAATTAAGTAAAAAAAGAAAACAATCTCTAAATTGTGTTTTTGTACATGCGAATAACATTAAAATGTTAAGAAGGCAGCAATATTTTACTTTTTAAATTGAAAAATCCAATATCGTAAGCATGCAAGCGATCTCGAAAACACAATTTTTCTCGAATATTTGATTTGGTCTCTTTCAAAATAATCAACAAGAGGTCGTTTTGAATTTGTAATAACATGGAAGTATAGAATAGGTCTTTCTACTAAAAGAAAATTTACTAATTTAACTCAAGGAGAATTTTTCATTCAAGTAGTTAATTTTCACTCTATTAATTGCGTGTGAGGGTTTCTAAAAAAAGAAGTCAGATTACATATTTATATACACGCTCACAATCATCTTAATTAGAACCTGCTGAAATAATAGATTAATAAATACATAATAGTTATGTGATTAGAATTTTACGGCGCACATGTTCAAAAGTATTTCTCTTGGTCCTAAAGCATCAGCATATATCATCAACAAAGAGAAGTGAAAAGCTGCAAGGTCTACGAAGAGAAACTATTAAAATGCAAATATTTGCAACCCTTATTCACGGGAGCATTACCAACATCAGAAAAATATTACCCTGGCCTTAGTTGGCATACAACTGAACGAAGCACGGTGCAAACACTGCATTCTCATAGTGGTATAAATTTAGATATAAATGGCCAATAAAAATGAAACATATTCATGATTTTTCCGACCGGAAACGCGAATATTAACCCCAACAAACGATTCGTGGCTTCATTTTAATTTCTTACACGCTGATGCAAAATGATGAATGCCCCAGGCATGGAATGTGTTTCAAGAGTACTGCATGAAATGTATTTTTCAATATTTACAATAATTATCGTTTAGAACAGAAAAATTATGCAAAATGAATATATACTTAATAACTTTCTGAATTTATAATATAAATTCAATGCGAAAGCTATAATCAAAAACAAACATCAAACAAGAATCTAATATGCACAATAAATTTCCTCTTAACAAATAATTTAAAGAAAGCAGCTAGATGTATATTATGAAGTACCTCTATCAGAAGATATCGAAAGCCAAACGAAAAGAAGACGTAAAGAGCAATAATCTCGACAATTACGAAAGTAGTGATAGATACATAGTTATATACAAAATAAAGACAGACAAATCTTCATCTTTAAAGGTACAAAAAAATGAAAAAAGAAACGAGTAAGGTAAGACTGTAAAGTCACCTCGATGTTGCATTAGCATTGTTGTCATTATTTTGTACATCAATTGACTTGACGTTACAAAATTTCTAATTTGGATCTGAAGCTCTATTAAGAGGACGTGATTAACTGACGGGTGGTGACTATTGATTTAAATCTTTAGTCAAGATTTGACAACTTTACTTAGAAACAGAAAAACAAGGTTTTGAACGACTTCGACCGTCTTTGACTTTAAACTTAACCACGACGATAGGGTGACTTTGGTTACATTTTTGTTCGGTGTCTAAAATTAAAAACTCCTAATTGCTCTCAGTTGAAAAAACATAAAGCGCTTTCTTATAGCTTGGTTATCTGTAAGAATTAATAGAACTGAGCATATTATGAGCACCGGTCTTGGCTCACCTCAATGAGACCTCTTAGAAAGTAGAGATAGCTGGTGTTCTTATGGTAAAGTTCCTCTTTCTAGCCTTGTCAGTTCAGTTTTCAGCAGCTTAGAATTGCTCGTAACTGCAGATTTCGAACATCTTCACCTGCTTGTAATGGCACCAGTAACTCGCGATTTTAGAAGTTAACTTTGACCTTAAATCGTCAGCTGCTGGCGATATTCCAGAAATAATCTTGTATTAATGCTGTGCAAGGCAAGATATAATAAGAATATTTTTTTGTCAATAATGATATTTAATTCAGCTGCAACCGTTGCAAGTTAGACGTATTGAGGAACAGATTTTCTAAGAGGCAATTTATCTAACCTTGATCTAGCCTAAAAAAGAGAGTAAAAGGGGAATTGTGAATTCTAATATATTCGTGACTACTATCTTTTCATATTTTAGTGGAAACGGAAGCAAAAGAAGCCTCTTGCAAGATGTAACGAAATAGCAGGTGGTTAGGATAATAACGCAAGAGTTAAAGGATAGTAGGCCTACGAGGGTGGTCTGAAAAGTTTCCGACCTAACAAAGATACAAGACATTTTTTCTGAAAATTTTTTTTTATTTTTCAACATAGTCTCCTTGTAACTCTACACACTTCTCCCAGCGATGCTCCCATCTCTGTAACCCGTCCAAATAGTACTCGGCATTTTTCTCTGCAAAATAATTGTTCACGAAGGTGATTGCCTCTTCATTTGACGAAAATATTTGTCCCCCAAGCGCGATTTTTAGATGAGGGAACAAAAAGAAGTCGCTTGGGGCTAGATCTGGTGAGTAAGGCGGATGGTCAAGCAGTTCAAACCGTAATTCGTGGATTTTCGCCATGGCAACCGCTGAGGTGTGAGACGGTGCGTTGTCTTGGTGAAACAGGATTTTCTTTTTCTGCAAATGTGGCCGTTTTTTAGCAAGTTCTGCCTTCAGCTTGCCAACTAATGATGCATAGTATGCTCCTGTAATGGTTTTTCCTTTTTGAAGATAATCGATTAAAATAACTCCATGACTATCCCAAAAAACAGTCGCCATCACTTTCCCAGCCGAAAAAACAGTTTTTGCTTTTTTTGGAGCCGGTTCCCCCTTTGTAATCCACTGTTTGGACTGTATTTTTGTTTCGGGCGTATAATGGCGTATCCAAGTTTCATCTACAGTAATTAATCGGCGCCAAAACTCGGATTTATTTCGCCTAAACTGCGCCAAAAGAGCGTTGGAGATATTCATTCGAACACGTGAGCAAACGCGGCACCCAACGCGCGGACAGCTTTCTCATGCCTAAATGTTGATTTAATATGTGACAAACACGTTCTTTTGACATGTTCATAACCTCTGCTATCTCTCTCACTTTAATTCGGCGGTCGTCTAGCACCATTTGGTGAACTTTGGCGATGTTTTCGTCGGTAGTTGCAGTTTTTGGACGTCCCGAACGTTCATCGTCTCCCAAGCTCTTACGGCCACGTTTAAATTCAGCAGCCCAAAATTTCACTGTGGTAAATGATGGTGCAGAGTCCTCATATACAGAATCCAACTCATCTTTTATTTGCGAAGGCGTATTGCCTTTCAAAAACAAATATTTAATGACAGCTCGATACTCGATTTTGTCCATTTTCACAAAAAAACTCACATCAACTCACTCAAACGACTGTTACATAAAAACTGCGCGTCCAAAATGGCTGAAACTTTGGTGAGTAACTGTCAACAGATGAACAACGAAATTCAGTAGCTTTTATTTACGAGTGCTGCCATCTTCACGTTGAGGTCGGAAACTTTTCAGACCACCCTCGTATAACGCAAACTTAGGTTCAATTGTAGCAGCTGCTGATTTTCACAAAATTTTATGTTAATCAAGATTTCAAGAAGAAACCACACCAAAACGACCCTTTTCAACTCATATCAATAATAAAACTTTTGCACCTACAGTCAAGAGGATCTATATTAATGCATTCACTAGCATTTTTAGATCAAAGAAAGTGTATGACACGTCTGTGTACATTGTGGCATACATGTGAGAATGAGAAACTTGACTCCTTGGTCAAGAAAATGCTCTCCGTCATTTTTTAGAAACCGGAAGATTTCAGGACGTAAAACTTGAATTGATTTACTAATTAGTAATGATCATGTAAATGAGCGTTTTGGCACTACTAAACTTTGAGGAAATTGTGGTAGCAGATCCATGTTTTTGATTACTGCACCATATTGTCAGTATATTACAAAAAACGCATCAAATCCCAAGAGATCTTAATAGAGGTCATCCTAGGATTTTCAATAGTCGTTAGTCTCTTCCAGAGTATTTAACATAAGGACTTGAGTGTAGCTGCTATTTTCTTTTACACAGCAAGTCGCGTTATGTTTGGTATTAAAGAAAAGGCTTACAGCTCTTCAGATACAGTTGACTCAAGAGAGCAGACTATGTCAAGCGTGATTGGTGTGCCAGCAGATAGTACCGTTTTTACCACCATGTTACACTAAGCTAACCGACTGCTTAATACGAAAAATCTAAATGATGTTGGATTTCTGTATTAATAACCAAATAGAATTTAACTAAAGCGTCTTTTGTAAGTATTATCTGCATTGAGATTGAGAATATTTTGTGCTGGTTTTATTCAAAATAAAAAATTAAGCTATTGAAAGTTAGAATTGATGCCTGCGTTTGCTCATTTTATCTATTAACATCTTAGATTTGTCGAAATTCCAGGTGAGTTTACAAAATTGAAGTCATACTGAAGAACTCGATTTGTTCACATTTTACACAGCTACCAGTTGACAAAAAGTTGACGATAGGCAACCCGCCTGAACGTTGGTATTAGGTTGTTGTATTAGTGTCACCCACTTGAAAAACGACATATGGGAGACATATGAACCCTGGTAGTCTGATTTTTTCATAATGTAGGTGTCAAATGAAAACAAATTTTTAATAGGTGCAACTGGAAAAAGGTAACAAAGAAGTTATCGATTCATTACTGCACAAAAATACAATCGACCAATGAAGTAAGAAAAATAATATTTAACCAAGAATAACACAACATGACCCAATAAACATGATTTTGGTTAGGTGTGTTATTTATCACCAGATCAAAGACTGAAAATACAGAAAGGTATATACTTAAAGCTTTTTATGAGTGTAGCGTGAAGAAAATTACCAAATTTCAAAGCGTTAAGTAAGTTAAATTTAAACTCTGTTGTACTAGATTAGCATTCAAAGATTATAGGTCAAATTGTTTCATAAAATCAAATCCCTAAATTAATTTAGACCTCATTATTACATCAAAGTTGTTATTAACCAAAATGTAGCTTAGTATCGAATCCCCTTATAAGGCGGGAACTTATAATATGCGTACACTATTTATGTAATTAATTAATTTTTTCAGATGATTTAATTATTAAAACAAAACCGTGTTAATGCATATTTTAAGTTTTTGTGTCAAGGCAACCATCATGGAAGAATAACAAACGTCCACCTACCGAAAAGCTCAATCTCAAGTCGGTGTGACCATGTAAGGGATAAAAGCTTTTAATTGAATTTGAAAATCCCGCACGTGTTATCGAAAATTTACATGTTAACGAATTCACAAGTTTATAAAAACAAGTTCAGGATGTCGTCGTCGTATTTAAATGAAGGCGTCAGGAGCGAAGATGTTCCAGTGGCAATTTACGTCTCACTTTTGATCACTTCGCAAATGGTCGGACATATTTTGATCGCGTCCCAACTCGGTTATGATAATCGCGTTCCTATTCGACACAACTCAATTTTAATTACATTTTCTTTAATTAATATGCTAATAATTTTGCATAGTAATTATTGAGAGCAATCTAGCGAAAGCTTATGTCGCTTTGATGTAACTATCGACACGAATTCTCTCTGTCTCGTCCACGTTATCAGAATATTTCGGTTAAATTTGAATACGGATATACAGAAATATAGACTTAATCATTTTATTCGCGAAATAATTTTCATTAAAGTTGTTTGAAAAAGCCATCTTGTCCGTAAACAATTTAATTAGAATAAAATACAGTAAGAGTAAGCTGTGTTCATTGCCTGAAGATTTAATTAAACCATCTAAAACTATTTTCAGGTATATCAAGCAGGAACTTTATGTGGTAATTCAATTTGGCGTAGACTCGAATCTGTTTCGAGTTTCTGTCCACGATGTTCCAACAGCTTGCGGTCAGAACTTAAGACGTCTGAACCGTGATTATACTATGAACCAAATCTTCCGGAGGGCAACGTTAGTATAGCTAATGCACGAACCACTCGAGAATTTATCATGTTAATCGATCAAAGACGGTTGTTTACTATTTTTCGGAACGGTCTGATCCGTTTTTCTGTCTGCTCTTCTTTTCGACCGTACACACTAATTTCAACGAATTGGCAGCAAGAATCGTTAACGACGTTAGTGTCAGAAAACGAAAACGAAAGAGCATACAGACAGCGTGTTATTATAAAAGTGCCGTCGTAAAAACTGATTAGAATTTCACCCCACACAACCAAATTGCTATTCAAATGTCTAACGCTATTGGCAACCGATTTATTCCGGTGTCGTTCAGGCAGGAAGTGTAACAAGATTGCGGTAGCTTAGCCTTTTCTGCGTGAGAAAAATGTTTGTTTTATTTAAATTTAAGCACCGAACAAATGTTCGTTATATTTAAATTATATTGCTCTTCGCGTTTTTGATGTTACTCGCTCTTGAGATAACGGTTGTTCCAGAAAAATTGCTACTGATGCAAAAGTTTACTAGTTTTTCCCTGGACAATATTCATTTTTAACTTTTTTCGCAATGATATCAAAAGACTTCTAAGGATAAAGATAAATTTGTGTATAGTAGAATATTTAATTGTACACATGGTAAGGCCACAACTTGAATTAGAAATGTTAATAACTAAAGAGATGACTTGATCCAAACACAAACTATGCTTACACTGTAATAAGTACTTCAGTGGAACTTCTACGGTAACTTTTACTACTTTCAAAGCTACTTAAAAATCATTAAAAATTCTTCTTTGAGGGTGTACAAATCGCCTGTAGCATTACAATGGTTTTTACTGAGTTTTTCTGAGTGATTTTCAAAGACATGCAGGAAGATTCTCTTGTCATTCAACAAATTCGAACACCATAAAGTTAACTTTATCAGACATTCTAATTCATCCAAAGACGTATTAGATTAAAGTTTTAACATTAAAATGTCATATTTATTTCGAGATTTCATATACATACCTAAACTATAGCAAAATCAGTTTGCTACTACTTTTTGTCATCAGACGCATTTAGATATTTAAAACCGCAACCAGAACACTGCCAGAAATGCTGAGAGAATAGTCATGGACTTGTCTAAAACGAATAAATGATAACACTAATTAACAGAGTTTTTGATTCTTAAACAAAACTAGGTAATCCTTATGTAACTTTTCATTCCGACTTTAAATCTGCTTTCAGATTTTTTTCTATCCCGTGCAATTTTTGAAATATATGCATATGAAGTTCCAGTGGACAGTGTAATTATAATTACATTAGATAATTACGTATTAGTGATAAGAAGTTTTGGAAAAAAGGTAATTGCATTCCGCATATATTAGAAAGCTATTAACATGTCATCAACAGGTATGCCACTCTGATAAATATTTGTAAATATTATTTCAACTTTCCATAACTGAGATTACTTATGTATGTACCTGTTCAGTGTTAGTACTGTTTTATGGAACGAGTGAAGCTTCGTAAGACTGTATTATCACTGCTTAACAAAGAAAATTTCTTGTGTTTTGAGTGATAACTATAGAAACATTAATCATGTCCCGTAAATGTGCGAACGATCCGGACAGTTTTTGTTACGTTTGTGGAGAGTTTACTGATCAACACCAGAAACGACGTTTTACTGCGCTAATAAAGAGAGCTTAGAATCTGTACTTTGGATGTCAAGTTGGAGATCAAGATAACCAATAAGAACCACATATTTGTTGTGTTTCTTGTGCAAATCGTCTTCGACAGTGGATAAAAAGTTCCCGTGTATGTACGATGTCTGTTCAAAAAGTATCGCGAATCTTGAATTTCCGCGGGTTACGTACATTCGATTTTCGATTTTTTTGTGGCGTTATGTTGGTACTCATGTCCCTCACTTATGCCGACAAGTTCGGCCATTTTGAATGTTCAGTTAATTTTTGACAGCTGTTTTGCTTGGACGTGTTTTGGCTCGTCTTCGATTTTTGCCTATTCCAAAAAATGGATCAAAGAATCTGTATCAAATTTTGTGTGAAAAACAAAATTAAGTGCGCGGACGCATTCCGAATGTTGACTGTGGCATATGCTGAAGCTACCTTGGACCGAAGCAACGTTTATCGATGGTACAAAATGTTCTCAGAGGGCCGAGAAGATGTGAACGACGAAGAGCGTGCTTTTGGTTTTGCTTACAGTTTTCTTCGATTGCAGGGGCGTGGTGCATCATGAGTTCTTGCCACAGGGTAGAACGGTCAATAAGGAATATTACCTGCAAGTTATACGCAATTTGCGCGAAGCAATCCGCCAGAAACGGCCGAATTTGTGGAAGAACAAAAATTGGCTTTTGCACCATGATAACGTCCCTGCTCACACATCGTTGCTTGTGCGCGAATTTTTGGCCAAAAACAACACACTAATGATGCCGCAGCCACCGTATTCCCCAGACCTGGCCCACTGTGACTTTTTCTTGTTCCCGAAACTGAAGAGGCCCATGAAAGGACGACGCTACGCTACGATTGAGGAGATAAAGACGGCATCGAAGGAGGAGCTGAACAAGATCACAAAAAATGATTTTTTGAAGTGCTTCGAGGATTGGAAAAAACGTTGGCACAAGTGTATAATATCTGATGGGGATTACTTTGAAGGGGACAAAATAGATATTCATGAATAAATAAATAATTTTTGAAAAAACACAAAATTCGCGATACTTTTTGAACAGACCTCGTATGCCCTTCGCAATACCTATGATATGGAACAAAAGGATCATCTAACCGATTGTTACTTCTGCATAACAAAAATAGCAGGCTTTTCTGCAAAAAATAAAAAATCTGTTGTGTATCCTAATTTAACGTCGGCGATAAGACCCGTTGGCCATTGTACTGATCTTCCAGTTCCTGTGCCACCAAAAACATTTGAAGGATCAAATGAAGAAAATGTCGACATTGTTTCTAGCAATGATCCAGAGTTCATTCCTCCAGATCTCACAGAGCCACATTTAATCACACAGGCACAACTAAACGATTTAGTTCGTGATTTGAACAAAAGTAGAGCTGAGTTGCTTGGCTCCCAATTGAAAAGTTGGAATTTATTGGAACACGGTACCACAATTAGTCATTTCTGTAACCGCAAAAAGAAGTTTTCTGAGTTTTATTCTATGGACAACAATCTTACCTACTACAGTGATGTTGACGGCTTGATGGAAACCCTTGAACGTAAACACAAACCAGAGAATGGCGACTGCTCATTAATGCATCTAAATGTAGTTGGAAAGCAGTTCTCTTGCACAATAGCAATGCATTGCCTTCAGGTCCCATTGCAGATTCAGTTCACCTAAAGAAATCTTATGAAACTATTAAATGCCTTTTAACGAGCGTAGACTATAAACTATACGATTGAAAAATCTGTGGAGATTCGAAAGTTATAGCTTTGTCAAGAGGAATGCAACTGGGATTTACAAAATACAGTTGCTTTTTGTGCGAGTGGGACAGTCGTGCTAAGTCGCGGCATTATATTGTGAAAAGTTGGCCAAGTAGGCAGATAGTTGTGGGAGAAAAAAATATTTTACATGAAACCTTCGTGGATAGAAACAATATCTATTTGCCTCCTTTGCATATAGAGTTCGGGTTGATAAAGAATTTTGTAAAAGGTATGGACCGTGGAGGAAGAGGTTTTCAGTAAATAAAAAAAAAATCCAAAAATCTGCAAAGCTAAGATAAAGGAGGACATATTTGTAAGTCCCCAAACTCGGCAATTAATGAATGACAGCAGTTTCGATGCGGTTCTACAAGGAAAAGAAAAAGTGGCGTGGAATTGTTTCAAATCTGTCGTAAAGGGCTTTTTGGGCAACAACAAGCGAAACATTTCAAAAACCTCGTCGACGAAATGTTGATAGCTTACCGTAAAATGGGATGTAATATGTCGCTAAAGATGCATTATTTACACTCCCTTCTGGATTTTTCCCCAGACAATTTGGGAGTAAGTGATGAGCATGGCGAGCGTTTCCATCAAAACCTTTCAACGTTGGAAAACCGGTACGAGGGAAGATAGAATTCGAACATGTTGGTGATTACTGTTGGTTAATGATTATAGAAGATCCTAATACATCATTACACAAAAGAAAACTGTCAAATAGAATATTTTAATGGGTCTAATGTACATTTTGTGATATAAAATGCATCTAATTATTTAAGCGTTTTTATTTTTAACAAAATCATGTTTTTCTCGTAGACTATACATGCTAAGGGAAAACCAAAAGCAGATTTGGATTCAGCACGAAAAAATGATTTACGATCACCTATTTGTAACTAGGAACAAGAAACAAAGTTTTAATTTGTTAATTAATGTAATCGAGGTTCATTTTGGGCAATGATCAAAGTTCATAGACTGTGCCATGAAAAACAGTTCCATACATTTTCCATTCTCTCAAAAAGTATTTGCTGGTACACATAGTTTCGGCTGAACATAGATTAGAAAATTTGAAAGATGTGAACATGAAGGATAAAATAAAATAAAATGAAGAACTGACAACAAAAGTTTACCTCTTTTTTGACACTCTTCTTTGAAAACGTACTAATTTTGAGATATCTAGATTTTGAAAAGCAAAGTATCAAAGTTTAACTTAAAATAATTACAATTAATCAGTTTGTCGTTTTTAGCCATTTTGCCTAGATGAACCTTTATTTCCATAATCTACTTTTTCGCCATCGCCATTTTATGTTATGCAGGTCTCTCTATGGAAAATTCATTCATTCTTCCTGCATTTACTGGCCCAATCCCTTTGATTACTATCTTTTAACTTTCTCATGTACCTATATTAGAACTTATGATGTAATAACAAGAAAAACTAAATTTAAAATAATGCGATGCGTTGTGTTAAACTGATGTTCTGAAAAACTTGAGCTTGGTGAAAAATACAACAATTTAATATTAATTTAAGTTGGTATTTTGCAAGTTGCTCTTATTCAGAAAACCAGATAAACTCAGCTATTATTTACTGCAGGATCAGCTTACATTTGCATTTAAATGTTCGTTTTTAGTCACATTGGTACAGTTTTAACCTTAAACTTGCTTATGTCAACAGTATTTAAAAGAAAAATTTGAAGAACTTACTGAGTTACCCTTTGTAATCAAAGGCAAGATAAGTATAATTCCTGGTAGCTAAATAATAAAAAAAACTGAAGAAAATACTAATAATTTTAATGGAAAGCCTGAAATTAGTTTACGTATAACCGTTCTTTCTCTTGGAGAATGTAAAAAGTATACGACATTAAGACTAGGTACCTCCAAACTTGAACGGCTTTAGAAGTAGGAAATATTTTCACTAGCTTAGAGGGTACAGGTGACAGAAACGAAAAAGTATGATGGTAGCTGACGTAGTCAAGAGAAGAATTATTTGATCAAAGTTTAATCAATGGGCCTACACTGTCTGTTTACTTGGTATTTAATCTCTATAATGACTACTTTAGAATTAATAGAAGAGAAGAACAATAACACAAACCGGCAAAATCAAAATTTCTCTATTACAATTACACTAAATTTAGCGAAGCAAAGTCTTTGAATTTTCTTACGGAGTCTTAGAAAGATCATTCTGCTTTATTTTAAAAGTTTTAAGTTATTGTTGCTATTACTAGCATGCAGTACTCATTTATCTCAAGAAAAAGAAAGAAAAGAAAAGTTTTATGACTTTTGTTAGCAAATGTTTTAAACAATTAGTTTTGCCTGAAATTGACGTGTCATATGGGAAAAACATAAGAATGCCTTTTTTGGCATATTGCACTTAAACTTCAAAGACGAAAGAATTGTTAGTTTTCTCAGTGCTGTAGTATATCTTCCTTAAAGAAATAAAAATATATTGATCATGACTGAAGACGTCCTAAAGCGGCAGCCATTCATCAAATCTCATTTAGTTTCCAAACTATTAGAAAAATCAAAGAGTTCTATCTTTAACTTTTAAACTAAATAATATTAATAGCTTCAGAATACGCTTTTGCTTTACGCAATGTGACAATAAGTAACTTAGCAAAAACAGAAATAATATTACAAGCAGATATTGAACTTTGATTTCAGATTATTCCTGCTCTGTAGAGCAGACAGAGAAACTCGAAGCCTTAAATTAGTTTAGCAACTACCGTTATAGCCGGGTTGTAACAGTTTAGCGACAGCTTTTATGTTGATGATGCTGTCTCTGCAACAAGTGACTCTACGCATCAGTATTCTTTCCAGATTTGCTACCAATTCCCACATTTTCTTATAGGATTTTCTGAATATCGTTCTATTTGCTTGCTTGCTATTCGGAAAATGTTGATTTGTCCCCTCTTTAGTAATAGTCCATTTCCTAATTTGGACTTTTAATTTTATGCCTCAAATTGAATTTGTCAGGTTTTCCAAACGCATTATAGGTTTTTTGGGCGTAGCTGAACATTCGAACCTTACTAAGCTTACTTTAGTAAAACAATGTAGGTTAAACCTAGAAATTCTCTTTCTTGCATTTCAAATTTAAGATCTTGATTGGTTAGTTTTTTAACTAGTAGCTGTTGCTCTCGTCACTTATTACTTATTAGCGCAAAATGATACCAAAGCTACTACGAACGTAAAATAGATAGTCACCCAGTAAATCTTCTATATATAAACATAACTCCCGCCTTTGAATTTCCTCACCAAAATCAACAGAAATCCCGCTAGACATCATCAGTCAAATCCCCGGACAGGATACAATTGAAGTAATAACATGCACCGTGGCAAAACGATTCCCTCGCCAGGAAAGCTTTCTGATACTTACCATTACCGACTGTCGCTTTCCTCACGCAAATATTTAACTGTTGTCTGCTGTGGATACTTAAAACCATTTACAAACTCAACTTCCTACAAGTTTTCTAGAGAATATTGACCAATGGATTCAGCCTCATTTTTTGTCTCCATATCGACGTTAACTCTAAATGTTGCGTAGCGGCTATGTTTCTTGATCGCGTCAAGATTCCTACCCAAATGCGTTTCATTGACTACTAGCTTTCTGTCCGGCCGCCAACATTACTTGCGTGTGCATCAAACTTTGCACCTCAAGCCGGTGTGGTGTTTCTCAAGACTGCATCCTGTCGCTCCGAGTACACAGCCGCTCATTTCTTGTAATTCACCTACAACACACACCGTCCTATAAGTAATCCTAACTTTCAAACTAGGACTGCTGAACACTTAATTCTAAACGTGAAAAATTACATACCAAACCTACAAAAAAAACTCGCGTCAATCTGAAGATTTGAGGCTAACGCTTTCAACTTTTACCGTTTATTACCACAGAATTTTACTCCCAAGCTGAGGTGGAATGACAAACCGCTGCCGGCTTTCTCTCCTGGCTCGGTGGTGGCATTCGAAGCTGCCATTCGCAAACGAAAGAAATGACGCCCGAGTGTAATCTCTAGATCGAATTTTGTTTTTAGTTTTTTCCTAGTGGCAAAGCTAAATGCTGGAAAAGCACTTCTCGTTTGTTCCAGCTCAACGACAAAGCGCTTTCCTCATCACCATAAGTAAGAACTGCCGTTTACGTTCGTACTTAAGATTTCCACGGAAGTGTCCTTCAACTGAAAAGGAGTTCAACTCGTTTAGATCAATTCGATCAATTTCCTATGCAAGATTGTTCAAATATACAAACCTATTAATATAGCCTTTTTAAGATATTTATTAGACAGAACCTACTTTAAAGCGTTGTGTTGATAGTAAGCTGTATCACATTAGGCACTAAGGTCAAGAGAGCATTGAGCTGCAATTTTCATTATTCAGTGATACAAAATGGCACTTTATATGAATATCAAGCAAAACTGACGACTTCCAAAATGTTTCGGTATAAGCAAGTAAGTAAGAGAATGTAGATTGAAGGTAGAACAGTGTTTGTATTTGAATGGAAATTGAACTGGTGCGTGGATACCAGCTTTTCATTAGCTGTCAGTCGGGTTTGGAAAATAAAGGATTTAATTTTAAAAAGATTCTCTCCACACCTTCTTTGTCTACCAGATCGGAGTAAAAACTTAAGAAGACGAATTGTCAGAGAATTTTTATTAGAAATTAGTCTAGTTAGAAGTTCCTCTTTTCTTTTTGTGCTTATTTAGAGAAGGCAAAATCTTTTTGTTTCAAAATTAAAATTGAAGTAATTTATGATGGTAAAATAAAATTTGATTGATAGTTTGAAGCAATTGATGATCACTAGCTGAATTAAGACATTCGTGAGTAGTAACTTGGAGTTGCTAAGGCGATAGATCACAAAGTTAAAATAAAATTTTAGTGGAACGAATCAATCATGCTGTGGTATCAAGCATATCAACTTCAAAGCCGGTCCTGCATTTGGTCATATGACAAATAAATTATTTTGGACTTTCTAATCAACTTTAAGGATTAAATTGAGGTTGGAATTTTGAGCAAAAACTTCGTTAGTAACTGTATTTGAATATTGCGGAAGCATTTTAGTTTTAGATGAAATATGACCAGCATAACGTATGACGTATCTCATAGTAAATAATATTTAAAATCACTTTAGAGGAAATTGTAATTTCAAAACGTTTAATTAATTTAAACTAATATTAAAGGAACAATGAAGTTTTACCTTGTAATAACTGATCAAATTCAAAATTGTTGAAAATTGGCTAGTAGAATTTAATTTTTTTATTTAAATAAATATTAATTATTATTAAATTAATATAAATAGAACCTGTCTATAAGTTTTTAGTAAAACTATTATCCTTTGACTACTAGTCAAATAATGCCATTCATATATATCCGAATACTTTCAAATCCACTCCTGTCTATTCTCTAGTTAGAGGGACTGACCAATAGCCAGAACTACTATCTTTCCAAGGATGTATCGCTCCCTTGCGGCTCTCATTTTTCAATATCCTAAAACGTTCCGGATATGAAATTGACCGAAGAGGATATTGACGTAGATAAAGATGTCTGGTTGCATTGTGCGACCTGATATAAATCATATCGCAACAAAAATCAAACGCACTTGAAATTCCAGCAACTGTTAAGGAGCGGATCCTCACGGTAAGATATAAAACAAAATAGATGCGGAACGAAATTTAAAAGCTCAGCTTGTATTTACCCAAAAAAAAGTTGAATTACTTTATTCAGTTTTGTGTAGGATATCCACAAAAAATCCATCCATCTCTGCACTTCCCTCAACCGATGTCCCGATGGATCCGAACGCGGAATAGACTGTATCGATAACTGGATTGCAGACAATAAAGAAACAATAGAGATAAGCATTGCCGACAGCTGACAGGCGTTGAGAGATTGGCCGCGAGATGTATTGCAGGGAGATTGACCACCTCACGCACCCCTGTGGCCCATCATTTCCGAAACCCTACACGTAAAACTTTTGAAACTCGCCGTTTTCAGTACGTGTCGATGAGAGCGATATCTAATATTTGGTTTAAATATTAAAAGATAAAGTTCATTTTTATGTAAGACACAAACGAGAGACGAAGAAAAGCGTCGAAGCTCAGTTATGAGTAGCTTCTTGTCTTGGAATACATTATTATTCAGACGATCAGAGCCAGAACTTTTCCATACCGATTCGGCTTAGCGTGTGACAGATTTGCATGCAAATTTCTTTCCAAGTAGATATTAGAGATTTAGCATATGGGGTGAGCCATTCCACTTGTACTTTGCTGACTCAATATGAACTGGAAGCCCTCTTCCTTTGTACAGAACTTTTATGTTTGCTAATACAGTTTAAGGAAATAAATATCAAGAATTACTGATGGCGAAACGAACTAAAAATGGCAATTTTGAAACTTTTTATAATACGGCTAAACCATTTTTATAATAACCTTCACCTAACCCAGACGTTAATTCGATACGATTTTATTTTTATTGCGATTCTTTTATAGAGCTTAAATCGTATTAGCATCATTCAAAAGTGTGTTCTTGTATATTCTTTTCGCGTCTAAGTTGAGGGGAATGACAGGATTAGGGAATCAAAGCATATCGCGTGTGATAATCGCGACTTTACGGTTTAAGTGTCGCATATCTCGCAATAACGCTGATGACTGTTCTCGAATATCTCCTAACCGAACTTCTTGATCCACTTTCGACCCTCTTATACGTCGGATAACTCACGATGATTACTTCACCATCTTCTTTAAGAGTTTATTCAAATTCAAATTCGTATTCTTTTTTATAAAAGGATACGCTTTTAATGAACGTATGATCACAAAAACGAGAACAATTGTCCATCAACACGAGTAGCTCGCGTGTTGAAACGCACGAGCGAACAAAGACTCTGTGACGGCACCCAAAAAAAGTGCGGTGTACTAGAAGACCTCTCAATGACGAACGAAATTGAGCGAAGATTCTGCGGCCGAATTTGACAACTAAAATGGACCCACATCGATGACTTTTAGATAAAGAAACTGAAAGCAATTATATTTGGTCACAGGTACACATCATAGGTTTGTTTGCGGTTTCGTGTTTGTCACACAAAGTTCCATTCGAATTACTCTGACGGTAGGTATGATTAGTTCTGGATGGTGTAACAAAACGTATTTTAAATAAATTTGAAGACAATGACTTCAAAAAATTATTATAGTTTCAATTTCAATATTAAACTACACTCAATTTTTTATTTCTGTAACAGCCAGGTACATAACCTAATAAGAAATTTATTTTCTTACTTTGTTAAATAACCGTTAAATAAATAAACTAAAAGAAAAATGATCAAGCGTAACACAAGCTAGTTTATTATTGTATTAGTGATAAACAACTAGAAGTAAAAGAAATTGGAAAAATATTAAAAGGAAGCATTCGTGGCAGAGCGGGAGTAAAAAATTTGAAAAATTTAAAATGTTTTTCATTTATGTAGATTTTTTGTTATATCACATAAAACGACATATTAGAATTCATAAGAGTAATTTGTTTATTTTTGGTTTCTCTCTTGGAATTTTGTCTTTCTGGTTAAAGAACGAACTTTTCTAGTTTTTTATACCCTTTTTCGATATTACAACATTCCTTTATCGTTGTTACAGTGAGCTTGTTTATTGTTGTTCTTTGTTTTCAATTTATTAGCTGCTTTCTAGATTTTTTAATACTTTACTAATCCGTACCTTCCAAGTAATTTGTTTCACGGCCAATGTGTATAATTACTGTTTCCTCAATGTTCTTCAAATAAAAATGTCCTTACGAGATGGAAACATCATATCATCCTTGACTGTGAAATATCGTCTCAAAGTGCAACTTTTTCGCCACTGCTTTTTTATTCTAGCTATAACCTTGCATAACAAATCACCTGAAAATTATGGAAGGATGCTTTAATTCAATTAACTGCAGGTCAGGTTTCTCATTTGTCTCACTCCTATTCGTGCAAGCCTTACATTAGCTTAAATAATTTGGAGTATTTACATCTGATCAATAGGTTATACTTCGAAATTTTATTTTGAAGAATTTTTCAAGTTTTCAGTAACAATTTTAATTTTTTATATTCTGTTTACTATTCTCATAAACTTTGACCTCTTTTTCTTAATTACATTTTTATGTTATTAGATAGTATAACGTGCGTGCAGGGTAATCTTTTCCTGTAGCTTGTAACTATCCATACCGGAATACAAGGTTTCCTAAGTTCATGCTGCATTTAGCATTACACCAGTTAAAACCAATATCGTCTTGCTTTTTCCTAAACATCTTATCACTTTCACTTTGGTTTCGTTTCCCATACTTTTTTCAGTTTATTTCCTGTCGGTTTTGAATATCATTATTGAATTATTGAATATTTGAATTATTCCCTACTGTCTTAATTTTTGTCAATTTCAAGATTTTAACAAACTTTGTCTCTTCTATTATGCCAACACTTTTGGTACATAGCTCAATGGATCTCATGCTCAAAATATTATTACCATTTTCTAAAACACCTTGTTTTTTGAAAGTCTTCTTTGTTCTGGATTATGATTGATTTTAATACTCATTTCTAAGTCGGCTGCTTTTAATGATTACTCAGATTGCTCTGAAATGCATCTTCAGACTCTGTATGAGCAATATATAATGTTTTTTATATTTCCGCCGTATGCTAGAGAATACCCGGTTGGTCCATTCTTTCCAGTTTCTTGCCAGGTTTTTCATCTCTGCCTTGTTTTCCTATCCGGTTCAATTCTCCAAATGAATCTAATTTACATGTTGCTTCAATCTTGTTGGTAGAATATCTAACCCGTACTTCAGCACCTGATCGCTAAAGATACCCAAAGTTCGTATGTCTTTTTAAGGTAAGTTTGCATTTGTTTCATTCTCTTATGCCAAGTCTTTTAAAATTTCGCGTTTCTGACAGTCTCTTCGCGTTTTTTCTTTTCACCATCTACATGTACTTTCGAAACATTTTATATTGTTTTGTATAGTCCTTATATTCGATTAAAGTTTTTTGTAGATTTTAGTCCGTGTCTACTTTTTTTGCCGCTTCCCGCCGTTAACCTGGATTTATCCTACGTTCTATCAGGGGTTTAAGCATCCAGGTTCAGAAAGTCTTTCGATTATTCCTCTGCCCGACGTACGTCTTTGCCCCGGGAAAGGGCAAAACTACCTTTTTGAGGTCTTCTGAGATTCCCACTTCTCGAGCTTTTTCCGGTAGGCATTGCTAGTAGGAACGCGACCACAAAGTCCCTCTTTGCCACAGTGCACGCGTATAAAGGACGAGATCTGAAAACAGCCATTTGTATTCTCCATCCATATTTATACATTATACAACATTTTTCAAAACACCATTTACCCAATTCCACAGCCTCCTCCACTTTAATTAACACGCCGCGATTACCGGCAATATCCACCACACCCTGATGTACGGACTGTTTAACCACCAAAAGACGCCGGCAACCCCATCTAGTAACCACTACACCTCAATCCCACACACCGAAGAGGGTGGTCACCAAAATAAAGCTCAAAGAGAGTCTAGACGACCTCTTGCGAATATGACGGAAAACCTACATTGATCGTCGTCGCCTTCTACTTTATTAGTTGGTAGATACCCTTTTCTTTCGTATCCGATGTTTGTTTACTACAATTAGTACAGAAATTATTTATCTTTGCCAACAAAAAGGTTAATTTCAAGAATGTTTCTCTGTTCTAGCTTGCACATGTCATGCTTTGCTTAATGCCATTTTATTTATTCCTATTTTGACTAATACTAATTGTACCCAGAAGTATGGAAATGTTAGCAATGGCTTATATGTCCTCTTATTATTTTCTCTAGTCCTGCCGTTCTGAACACTTTGGTTAAAAGAAATTCATTACCTTGGGAAGAGCCAAAGTATCGTGGTCAGGTTCAAACTTTCTTTGCTCTCCTAGAAAGCCTGCTTTCGAACCGCCACCCGGAATGTATAGTTACTTAATCTTAGCAAAAAGAATCAATGATAACTGTCCAGTGTGGCGTGTGAAAATATAAAGACGTCAGCATGGTCTCTCCGTACTCCTATCATTTCCTCCCCAACACAGTGATCCTGTTACCCTGATTGGAACTTGAGAGGTGTCAGATTGCAAGCCACTCATTTTGTGCGCCAGTCTGGATTTACCTATTGTGCACCCGGTTGGTTCACTTTACTCTCGCGGTCTCAATAGCCTTTGAAGGACTGGACTATGTTTGCAACAGATTCGTTTATGAAAACCGGTTAGTAGATTTCCGGGCCCCCAAGAACTCCTACACTACATTTCTCTTGTACAGTGGTGTGATTCTGCAAATGATCGTTTGGGTCCCACCTACTACAGTTCACAACGTCACTGCCAGCTGAACCCATACTAAGCCTTACTTGCTATTATTTCTTTCACTCATTCGAAACTTCTAGCACCGAACTGTTGCCGTTATCACTACCACGACTGAGGGGCAGTCAAATAACCAAGCGTAGCTATCTGCCTAGACGTTACCACATGAAAACCCATTTTCCAAGCTGAAAAACAACTAGGCTTCTATACGAATGGCATTTGACTAGCTTTACGAAGAAAATGTATCTTTTAGTCCCATAAAAAAAATCAGCGTGATACAAACCTGACTACATGGTCTCTTCAATGTTTTGTTTTGTGTTTGTTTACCAACTCAGTAGTTTCGAGAGTGAGTCTCCTATGGAACTAGTGAAGATTTTAGTTTGAAGTCTCGGAGTTCTACCCATTTTAAATACAACAGAAGAACAAACCGTAAACTGATCAGAAAACATATGGAAATGAAATCAAAATCATCCGCGATTGGAGTTCAGATTTTCCGGGATTGGACGGTATCGCAATTAAATATAACTCAATGTGTCCCTTGCTCCCACAAGGAATTTCCTCAAGAGGCCACAGGAAGAAGAAATCTTAAAGGACTGTAATTTTGTGTCTGGTCGCCATCTGCCATGAAACATATTGTAGTATTACAATTGTTAGATTTGCCAAAAGCACTCACAACATTTCACAGTTACTTGCAAAGATGAAAATCAATAGAAATAGAAACTAATTTGGTCAAATATTATATTGCCAAGCTTTACCAACAGTGTTATCGATACGTATAGATAGTATAGAAGGTACTAACTGTAGTAAGTTTACATTTAGAAGTTTCCTTTAGAGTGTCGTACTTTTCTCTTTTAAATGAAACTAACTCGAGTCTGTTCAGAAATTTTTAAAAATTTTTGCCGATTATGACTTTTTTTATCAAAAACAGTCATTAAAAATCTAAGAAGAATTCTTTTTCCTTAGATTTGTTTGAAGTTTCTCTTATTTTCCCATCTTTGCTTGGTTTAGATTTGCATTGAACTATACAGTTATAATCTATATCTACTCTTTTTCTAAGGGCAATTACTTTTCCAGGGAATCCAAATGCAATTATTTCTAAAGTGTTTAGCAAGCTATAATACGGTCATGAGAAACACGCTAAAAATCTGAACTTATTTTGACAATATAATCAGTAGAAACCTCCAAACTAATATTTTGCCTAGAACCAGAATCTTGAATGATCTTTACTACAATTTTTTCGACTGTATGTATAAAAGAGAACTACCAAAGGCGTCTTGATACTTTACCAAGATACCTTTTTAAGCATACATAGTTATATTATATATAAAGGAATCACTCTGTCATTTTCAGTTGGAAAGGACAATACTAAATGGATAGCGAGCACGAAACATCGTAGTGCATGCTGATGTCAAATAGTAGTCAGACATTTCTGAGGGGTACTAGTATGAAAACTCTAAAATAGCCAGATCGGGAACTACAAACGTCAGTGAGGTAAGTAATATGTAAATTGACGTGCGTAGGAGACTTATAAAGCAAGAAACTAAGCAATATATCACCTGAACATACAACGTGCGTAAGTTTTCATAAAATATAATCAAATAAATTGGAAAGTGGGCCCATTCATATATAATTGATAGAATTTGTTACAAACACTGTCATTATTCTATTAAATTTCACCTAAAATAATAATCCGGGACGAATTGAAACAATTTTCACTAATTTTGCGGAACCATCCAATATTCGGGCCCACACGGTCCGAAATGTCAATTTCAACAATAGCACGTGTTTTATTTTTGTGATAAAATACAGGCCAATAATAACAGCACCACGACAGTTGTCGACAATGGTTTTCCTGTATTCGATGATTGATAGATTTGTGTTGATTTATTAATTTCTAGAATTTTTATGTGATTTCAATGTAATAATACAACCCTCGAAATTTTATTAGAATGATTGACATTTGCTCGAAATTAATTATTTTTTTTACATTTTGAAGAATTCGTTGTAAAAATGTTAGAGAGACACCACGTTAAGTTTTAGATGTAGAACTTCTAAATTGGCCAGTGCAGTTAAATGGTTGTACTAATTATTTCGTCGATAGTTCGATATTAGTTCCTTGTACGTGTATACTGTTAATTGCAAAAGTTACAATAGGACTTCTATTGAGCAAAACATCAACAGCTCTGTTAATTAATAAACCTATAACACTGATAACTTTCAATTGCCACCTAAAAGAGAAAAACCTAAAGTTCATTAACTGTAAGATTTCGTTTTCTTAATTTTATTTTTGAATGATTATAAAAATCAAAAAATTAGTAAGTGATGAAAAGGCACCCCCTTATATTTTGATCGTCATTTCCCATGACCCCTGAACTCATTAGCAGAAGCAGAGATTTGAATCTACTGGTTTCATTAGTTTAAAGTAAATGTCAGGACGTCGATAGGGTGCGGCGCCCCGCCAACAATACCCACTTATTGCGAAACCGTGACCAAGCAAAATCTTTGCTTTTTACCAACTCAAAACGCTGTAATTCAATGATATAATTGTCCGTTCGTGTAAATAAAAAATCGTTCGGTCACAATAGAAAGCGTATAGTCATGCCGTATAGCTCTAGCTACTGTTTCCTCCCTCGTCTCCGTTTCGTCTTTTTTCAGTTGAACTGCAGTAGGGTTAGCTCACATTGTCGAAACGTTGTTTATCACTTCTTTGGTTGCAATCACATCGTGAAACGTGCCAGAAGTGTGCGCTAACATTCTTTTGCCAAAAGGGATAATATCTGTTCATCAAATATTTACCTTTTTGTTTCAACAAGAATTTATTGTTTATAATAATTTAAACATTAGCTGCACCAAAGAACTACAAATAACATCAATAGTGATATTAATAATAACAAAATTTGAAATTTAGAGTTAAATACGAAATAATCTGAAAGTTTACAAGCAAAATAGAGAACTTCCTTATTTTTCTGCTTTACTATTTTTGTTAAAGGAAAAACTTACAAAGTTTCACTCTTACTGTTAGTTATGCATAGAAATTACTGGAACATAAAATAATTTAAATTTAAAAAGAGCTGATGTAATAAATAAAAACTTAACTACAATAGATTAAAAGAATGCAAATCTTAACGTTATACTGAGGGTCATCTTCTCTCGAGGTAAAAGTGTCAACATCTGCACTTTCGGCAATGTTGTGGTGACTTGCGTTTTGCGGACATGACCAATTCCCGGAGCCGCCAACGGTGATAGATGGAGCTAGCACTGTTTTATAGCGACCGTATTAAATCCGGGCCCGGAATGCCAATGCTGCCATGATACGCATTTCAATTGTGAGTTTGAGTTCGATTATTGGCCAATTTTAGAGTGGAAAATTACTCTCTTTACAATTTCGAGATTTTTAATAACGAGCGCCCGTTAACCTTCGGTAATCCCATTTGGTAGAATTTTAATGTGCCATTAAAATATTGCAGTTATACTTCAACTAAGACGTTTATTTACTTATATATCCACAGGCTTAACTAATCTAGAAATTATGTGGTGACCCCCCGCGACTGTTGAAAAGCAAACGCTAGCGTGAGCTCACGCCATGTCGATTTATAAAATATAAATTTATGGGCCAATTCCAAAAACAATATGTTTCAGTTATTAATGGAACAATATAGCAATACTTTCCTGATGAATTGCATTGATCTTTCTTGCTTTTTTCCACATACGAGTTCCAAACTAAGTGATAATTTCAAAGTGTTTTCACCCCGAGAGAAGAGATAAAACTTGAAAGGAAAAAAATGAATGAGTCTTAAACGCTCTAATGATAAATCTTACATCTTTTTGTATCTTATTCTCCCCAAAAGCATTCATGTTTTAACAGGGTTGCAACAATTAACGTCTCTCTTTGTCAGCTAATGATGAATGTCTCCAATACCAACGTTTCAACACAAAACACCAAAGTTTTAACGCGCTGAAAGTGCAATTAGAATTTAATTAATTATGCGTTATGAATAAGACCTTGTTCCTTGGAATATAAAGTTGCGTAATACGAGCTTTTAGAGAGAATGATTTAAATTTCAGCCGGAGAAATTTCATTTTAAAGCAACGGAAGAGAGGGGTGCGTAATAAGGCAGACAGACGAAAATTATGAGATTTTATTGTAATTAAACAAGTTAGTTGGGCACTCTTAACATTTTCTTAATTTCTCATGTACGCGAAAACAACTGGTAAACAAGTAAGAGGGTAAATAATTATGAAAGCTGTATTAGTTGTGTGAAGTTAAAATTTATAAAATGCCTCGAGGGTAAAATCATATTTCGCTTAATTCGTAATTTCCACTATATCAGTTAAATTTAAGGCATGTGTAAATTGTTCTAAAAAAGATTATATGTATAGTTTGGAGATCTGATATAGGTTAACAATAATAACAAAACCTATGATTATCGAGCAAGTCTTTCGAAATTAGGTTTTGGTCTTTTTTCGGTAATAAACGCTCCGCATTAACTTTATATGTACACTGTTAAACCTCTTTAGACCTTAAAATTCGTTTTCATCAGGATTTCGAAACAAATTTAATATGAAATCTAGAATTAGTACAGTCCGCTTTAGAAATCTCTTAGGAAAAATATAAAATAAAGTTTGGATGATTAATGAATTTAAAAAACAATAAGGATTTGTTTAGAAACATTGAGGCATTTTTTATAACAGTGTAAGCGTAAGCCTCTGATATTACATTATAGAAAACCACTCTGTCTGCCTCATGAATCATTTGGCCATCACTCACCCAGCCGTCACAAAGAAATAAGCAAGCTTAAAACATTTTTAATTCTTGTATTACTCAAGGAGCTGCAGGTTTATTATGGGGGCAATTTCAACTAAATTTAACCACTTCATAATGTAGATGGCCTGGTTATTATACTATAAAAAAAAGCATAAATTGTTTTTTAAACAGAAAATAGCATTTAGCAAATTTTTAAGACGTATTAGTACAAAACATAATTATTATGTAAACAAATAAATAATTTTTATATTCCTCTTATCATTCAAAACTTACTCATCACAAATAACTAACTCGATCATTTTTGTTCACTCATTTCTTTTACATGAAGCACCCCTACTTTTCAGAGTTTGGGGAAAAATGATTTTGAAGAGAGCAAAGCTACAAAATTCCTAATAATTTATGTTTCTTTTGGTATTTTTTGAATTCAATTCAATCTGATAGAAAAATGGCTTGAAACCATGAAATCATGCATAGTCTGCAAGGCAAATATAAAGCATAGCTATGAGTGGTCGGTATAGTCTTATGCCTTTTCAACTACCGCCACCGTCGCATAAACAACCCACTTCTACTTCGAGTACACTGCAATCCTCCTCAATGCATATTCTATAAAGATTCACAGTAGGTAATAATATCAGATCAGACAAATCTCATTGTAAGTTACAATAGGCAAATTCATATTCTAATAGCGATCAAACCATAGACACTGTTAGAGTAAAGTAGTTTGGGGTTGCCAACGGTATCGCAACAGTCCTCGCTGCTGTGTTGAAGGCGGTGGACGTAAAACATGGAGATTTAGGTACGGATTTATATGTGATGACTGACTGCAAAATGTTTTATTGATCTGAGGGTATGTTGATGGAATAACATTTTGCAATTCATCACATATAAATTTCATTAAACAAAAGATGCAAATGAGGGAGATCTACAACCACAATTATGAGCTGACGTACCTCAGAACAGTTTTAAAGTCACATGTACATGGTTTGTATGTAAGAGCAACATATTCATTTTGAAGATTTTCAAGAAATTGTTTCTGAAACACCTTTGAGGCAGAGTTAAGCAATAAAAAGTTGTTTCAGCATTTTTAAACCTCAGTTGTAGAGAAGGCGTACAAAGATAACATCAAAACTTACGATGGCCTTTTAGAGATACTCAGCAGTTTTGAAATTTTAGATGATGTAAAGGCCGGGAAGCTCAGATTCTATGCCAGAAACGTCAACTTTGTCCAAGCAGACAAAAATTTTTGAAAAACTTGAGCAGCCTTGAATTCGCGTTGATGTCCTCACAAAGCTATTGTAGTTGCGTAAATGGTATGATTTTGCTAAAAAATGATCCACAAGATTAGTATACTCAGTTGGCCATGGACAGAACTACGTAAGTCTGCATTTGAGTCATACTTTTATCAGTAGTTTAAATGAATAAAATTTCGTGTGAACTATGATCTTTCTTGTTCATAACCGGCTAAGAGATTTTGTGGCTCATTCCTTAGAACTGTTTGAGGATATTTCCGTAAAAATTACAGTCCCAGTAGGTGAATTCAAAAGTAGTACCTCAAGTCGCAAACAGAACAAGGACAGCTTTAAGTTGTTATAAAGTTTTCAGGATTTTAAGTCTCTTGAGCCTAATGATGTTTCAATGGAAAACGAATACAATTAGCCATTTCTATTGATATATCTAAAAGTTATATAAAACTATCTACTAAGAAATAAAAAGTAGAGATTTTTAAAAGGACAAGCATACTGACTATAGGCCAGAACTTTTTATGGCATTAATCTAATCTCTACCTATTTGGTTTAGAAAAACTATGTAACCAGTTAGAAACCTACTGTATGGAAGTGGACATCTCCCAAGTCTGTTCTACATATTGCAGTACGGTATATCGAGATTGAATCCCTTATTTTATATCAAAAAAGACTTTTCTACTAACAAAAATTGAATAGACTTATGTATGCTGATTTAATTTAGTACACCCGGTAGATCATCAGATCGAGTTAGGGTACGTTTATGTTGGAGCAACGATAAAGGCAATAGGAGCAATGATAATAGCGACGATAAAAGCAACGCCAAATTTTCTTTCATTGTGGTGTTTATATTGACGCTATCAGGTTAGCGCTATAAAAGTATTCGCATTGCAATTTTAACAATAGAAACGTTAAAAGGCATACAGTAAAGCACAATATATTTAAGTGATTCAGAAAATGAAATATTTCTTTCTTCAAATGCAGTTCAGTGGTACTATGAAAATGAAACAAGAAACTGTTGATTATATTTTGTCCAAAATTGGTGACAACTTGGATAAAGTATAGAGCAATAG
>VTPC01090411.1:0-27113 GCA_011009095.1 Ignelater luminosus | reverse complement strand
AGCGAAGAAATGCAAATAATTTCATATCCTCGCTTTTATCGCTGGTCGACCGGAGAGCGTTGCACTTATGCTTTCCTTAACATAAACAGTTCCATATGGAATAATGCTTACCTTTTCGTTGCTTTGCTACTGTCGTCGCTCTTATCTTTTATCGTAGCTTCAACATAAACGCATTCTTAAGCGTCTGGATACAAAACCAGACAGGAAACTGAATCTGCAAAAATCGCCCACTAATTGTAAGCTATTATAATGGGATATACGTTATGTTATACAGTAGTATATAGTAGTAGCTCAGAATCAGGTGAATAACCTTATTACCGCATAATGTAACGTAAAAGAACAATGTACAAAGCACTATTGTGAACACGAAAGTTATCTTCTTACTCTAGATATCTCAATTTTGAGAGACTACACTCAACAGGATTTTGGTGGTGATAACTAATAAGCTTTGAGCGACTGTCTTTTCTTCCTAGAATGGAAACAAATTAAGCTATATGTCTTTGTGTCATCATATTTTAATAACTTCCATGTCAAATAATAATTTCAAAATGGAAAGACGATTTAGTTCAGGTGTTTTCTCTAAAGATCTTGTTGTTGGTTAGTCACATGGCTCTTCCAGGTTGATGCGATTGTTTCCATATTGTCAGACAATAAAATAACGCTGTTAATATCGAAAACTTTAAAATTACAAAAAGATTCATTGGATGCTAATGTGGATACACCTACCCATAAAGCGTGAAGTTAAAAATCCTAACTTGACAATATAGCTAAAAACGTTTTATGCATCCGAGGGATAATGTTAGATTCGTTTGGGCAACATGCTAAATACATATAAGCTGGCTGGGAAAAGTTTAGAAAAATTCTCTTTAAAACTTTTTATTTTGAAGCAATAAGAAGTTAAGTAGGAACGTATATTAGGTGACCAATAGTTTACAGTTTCTAAGACTTAATCAATCAATTTAGTATCTGGGCAGGCTGAACATTGTCACGTAAATAAAAAAATGCACAAATTAAGAATTATTGACTACCCTATCTGTCGTCTAAGTAAAATAGAGGAGATAGCTGCAGAGAATGTAATTTTGTATTGCTTTGCTATTGCTTAACGTAGAGAGAATTCATGTTGGAAAACTTCTAAGCATGAGACATAGGCAGAATTAACAAAACTCTACCCCCAATAAATATTTCCCGTTTATTTTTAAACTACATTGTTTGTGATTATATGATAATGATGCGTGATACTTTCCAGAATCAGAACTATCATCAGACACTGCTAGTTTGAGAAGATCAAGATTTGCGACTTTGGGCAGTCCATGCTATTGAATTATTTTTCGTGCTCTCTATAACCAATCTTTTACCATACTGGCTGTTCTAGTAGCGGATTTTTATTATAACGACCTTTTTTCTTAAACTTGCTCATGCCAATTGTATTAGAATCAATTCTAGATTATCGAGCAAGATGACTAGGAGAATATTTGTGCTCCAAGTGAGAAATGTTTAATGCTTTGAGAAGAAGTGTAATTGTCAGAGCAGAATTCTTTGTGGCCTTGAGTGAATGATGGTCTAAGTTGCGCAAACTTAAAAGTTTTACTATGGATATGACAGATTGTTCATCTTTAGGAAAGTGCTGGGGTTTTTGATAATTTTTGTCCTTACCAACACGACGAAGTAGTATAGAATCTCATTTTATCGTCACTTTATTTGCTTCTTAATGCACAAGTATAAGTTGTTTTGATTTTTGTTAGGTTTTTCTCACTCTTCATAACTCAAATAAAAATATTTTAAGTTCACACCATTTATTCTACTTTTTACAGATAGTGCAGAATTCCCAAAATATTATTTCTCGAAGTTAGAGAATGTTAGAAGAGTAGAAAATGTTCGTATTTCTTAGATCTTTATTTGTTTTTTTTAATTACGTACTTGTTAGACGGGCCTAAAAAGCTTGGTATGGAATAGCAGTAACCAACGAGAATCAGTCTTTACTATGTTCTAGAATTGTCATACTTATCTACTATTGTATAGTGCATTAGTTAATGTTTTCCAAGGTTTGTAATCTAAAAGCTTCTTGTTTTGGTATATTGATAATTTCTTTAATTTGTAATCTATTTGTAGTGTAGTACGTGTAATATCGTTAAGTAATATTGCCATCCAAATAAAAAATCGCTAATGAACTACATCATTCCACCAGGAAGACAATGAAATTAACCCGTGAAAATTTCTTCGTTATAACAAAATTACCAAAAATAATGGAATTTCGCCTTCATTATAAACTAGTGTAAATTACAAATTACATCATAATGAAATTTCCAGTATATGGATAAAATAATTCCATTATTTAATTTCTGTTTGATTTAGTAGGATGTGGGAGTCGGGAGTCTATATCACAAGTCCAATCGCAGCTGTGATAAAACACATTAACAAATTGTATCCTAATTAGATTGGGCAGCAATCTGACGTGTTGTAGAGAATAAACTAACAGCAACGCGAGGGCCAATTAGTTCACATCCTCGTCCTATCATCGTCATACAATCATCCCTAGATCTTGAGGGCGCATTTACCATCAAATATGACACTCGGGAGGAAAGGTGTCATCATTCATCCATAACATACGCATAACATTAACTTGCACACGTCTTGGAGTAATCGTTAAAGTTGAGATAATTAAAATTTATGTGAATCTTATCGAAGAATTGGAAATTTTATTATTTTTTTCTTTTGTAAAGTTTAAACGTACATGTAACACATAGAAAGGCCCACCCACACAATCACCAATCAGTTCAATCAATAATTTTCTCCTCATCAATTCCGAACAGTGATGTAATGTTCGGTCAATCCTAACATTAATACTTGTTCCAGCGTGATCTGTTCTGATCAATATTAATTATTGGCTATTTTGATTGATATAACCTGACATGATTGGATAGATAGTTCATGTACGGCTCGACACGCCTACCACAGAATTCCATCATTGTTCTAGTAAGCAAAAAATTACTGTTAGTATATTAATATGAGAAACCCTTGTTCTTATTAATCGAACAATTTTTAATTTTAATTGAAGATTGATTCATTACAACTTTTTAACTTGGAAAAAATAGATTTTTTTGTCGGGCAAATAAAACACCAGAGAGAAACAGATACTAAAAGCGCATAGTGTGAGTAATAATATAGAAAATAAATGACTTGTCAAATGCTCTTTCAATAATAATTTCGTGTTGAGAAAGCATCACTCACCTTTCGATACGGATACGGAAATTGCCACAAACGTTAACGTAAAAAAATCGATGGACTGTACCTTTTTTAGATTGCTGCGAAATTATAGGTATAAAGTTAGCCTGAACGCGCGCAAGGGGCACGGAATATTATTTTAATGACGAAATAATGAAACAATCGCCTTTACGAAATAATTTTAATACTAACTACATAAAAATAATCCGAGTAAAGAACGAAAGACCTCTATATATAATCGAAAATTATGATTGAAGATAGGAGGGCACAAAACACAAAAAACCGTCAGAGTTGCTTCATTTTATTAAAACGTTTTCAAATTATAGCAAGTAATAATCAAAGCTATAAAAACAAATTAAATTCTATAAAATGGGCTCGGTTATTTAAGCTGGCCCATTATACGTATCGTACCCTATCATTACGCGCGTCCAGTGATCGCATCTCCAGCCCTGTCCTGCAAGAATATGAAACATTTTTATTTTAATGCATTTTAAATCATTTTTGCTTTCAGACCGTCTCGGGAAATAAAATCAGTTGACCAACTATATAAATCACCCCTTTCTTGTTAACATTAAAAACATCTGCCGATAGTATTTGAAAACACAAGATATTTTACAAATTTCTAATAGCCGACCAAACACATATCTTTTTTTCACTACAGAATAACTTACGTGCTTACACACAATTAAGACAGTTGGTCATTAATTTGCACGCCTGCATCTTATGTTAATTCATTGGTACAGGTAACTAATTGAAGAAAGTTTGAATTTAATTAAGTGTTTATCGATTGATCTTTGCTGAACAGATCACTTTTTGGGACTAAACAAGAAAAAAACGCTTTCTAAGAAGCTTGTTATGCGAGTACATAAATCTAAGATTTTTTTGAATGAATGGGGTACCACAGGGACTCTCCATACAACCAATATTATCTACACTGACATAAAAGTGAATAAACACATTACTTCTAAGTTATTTGTTTAGTTATCTTTTAGGGTCAACACAAAATGAATTTTGAAGACTAATACGGGGTACTACTAAGAGTATAGAACAATTTTACTCAGTGCTTAGTGCTTTAATGGAAATTCAAAGGAGTTTCTACTTAGTAGCTCAAATCAGAGTTTAGTATGTACAAGAAATTGAATAATGAAATTGAAGAGATACACTTCATAAATATGACAAACACAGTCACAAAGAGTAAGGGCCCATTTAATCAATTTTTTGTAAAACCAATTCCAAACAACATAATCTTTGAAAATATATATTATAGATTATACTTAATAAAGTCGATTTTCCTCTAACTGTAAATCGTCATATAAAATGAAATACTCAAACAAAAACGATAGGATTGTAAAGTTTCTAGTAAAGACACCATTTAAAAAATTATAAATATGAGATTCCAGGAGTTCTCTTACACACAGAGCTAGTACGGCTTCGTTAGAATTTGCTATTATTTCTGTTGCACGAAAAGATCAAAAGCTCCTTGCTCACTTATCAGTGACATAACTACCAAGACAGCTATAATCGGTGTCCGGGCCTGATATCTCTGAGGATCAGTAGACCTGCAAGAGCTTGAAAGTTTAGACAAATGTGGGATTTTGTAAGAACCTGAACGATCAGAGAAATCAAAGATTTTTACAAAGATCGAAGACTAAAAATAATCTAAAAACCTACAAAAATCTAGATATTTGCAGATACTTAAGCCTTTCATGAACACAGGCCTGGAAAAAATCCAAGCTCTACAAAACCACAGCTAGCCAAGGCAACTCAGAAACATAAAAAAAATTTAAAACTGTACAAGAACTTTACAAAGATGTGGTGGTACCAAAAATCAGTAAATCTACAGAAACAGAAGGAGTTTTACATTCGATAACCTTTCGAAAAAAATATTAAGTACCAAGACAAAAAGTTACAGTTATTGGATCACAGACTATATTAACTTTTGGAAATAAGAATCTATCGGAAAGCATGGTTTTTCGTTTCTTCATTTTTTTAACCTGGATGAGAGCTTTTAAAGAGCATTCATTGACTAATCTATCTCACAGTGATTTTCCAAAATTTATGTAGAATATTTTCCATCTTGGACTACCATACATTGGCAAAAAGGTCTCTTTTAGCCTTATATTCAATATTCGGCTCTACGTATAACGGATCAGTGAGTTCTGATTTGTGATGTTAAAGCCAACATGAGATTACTTGAAAACCACGTATGTTATATTTGGGATCGATTATCTTTCTTTTTAAATGATTTCTGATAAATCTAACAGTGATTTGGTTCTACTCATTAAACGAAAAGAGATACATCGATGAAATATGAAGCGTAATCTTACTATCCAATTTGCTACAATGAACTTGAGTTGATAATGATATCCATAGGTGTCTATAAACAGCAATGCTTTTTACTAAACATAGGTGCTTTTATGCCCTCTCCTAAAACCGACACCTGTGGATATTTTCAAAGTTCAATTCAGATAGGTTGTAGCAGATTATATGTTATAGTCATATTATGCTCTAAATTTCATCAATCCATGGCGTTCTCTTGTATCTGTCTTGGGAAGCATTTTGGAAAAAATTATCTTCTTACAGTTTTCCGTATTTGCTTTATAAAAATAATTAAATAGATTAAGCAATTAATGTCCGTAGACACTCTCAGAAATTACTTGACCCAAAACTCGAGCTTCAAGGTCTTTGCCAGAAAGCTGACCCTAAAGTGAAGAAGATATCTTCTGAAGGTTCTGGGTATTTAAAAAAAAATCAGTTTCAGTGGGAGTCTGAAATTGAAAGTTTCACTAGTTTTATACTAAATCCTCCACTGCGTATATCCAAGAAAACGTACTTTTTTCTACCTTACCTAACATAGCAATTGCCTTGTGATTTTCTATTAAGAAGTACCACACAATATCTAGAGCATAAACAGCATAAACTAGTCGAAATTACAAATTACAAGCTTTTTAAAAGAGGTGAGATGATAAGATCTAGATTTATTAAAATTTAGGGCAATGAAAAACATTTTGCGATGAAAAGTCAGTCTCAATCAAAACAAGAGTTAGATAACCTATTACCAAAAGCAGATTTTTCTCAGAGACTCGCTTACGCCTGGAATTCTGACATAGACAAACGGTGTCTATCTCTCTCTACCACCGTGAACTACCTGAAATTACTTTTTCAAAAAACTTTAGTAATAGGTAAAAACAGCATTGCTTTGATATTGTTTAACAGTTTACTATTTTAAACCATCTATCACCTACTCTCAGCTTCTTGAAATACTTTTACTAGTCGCAAGAGAAACACAAGTATTGGGCAATTTCTCAATAGACGCAAGTCTTAAAATCTTATAAGGGTTTCCGAAATGATCAATATTTAATAAGATCTTTCAAGACTCTCTTACAAAAAATTCTAAAACAAATTGTAGCGTTCTTTTCTAATCATTTTGGAAAATTGAAGTCAAGATTGCTAAAATAAGCTAAAAGTGTTCTTACCATACTATCCTTCAAGATGCATCTTAATTACCTTTACATATTTCATTTCAACTGTTTCAACATCAGTTTAACTCTTTTCAGGAGTCAGTTGTGATTATTAAGTTTTCGAGTTTGAGAAGCTGATAATAACTGATTGACTCAATACAATAATGGGCATCAGGTTGTCTCTTACTGACCACACAAAGCGGTTTTCACTTGATTGATTGAATAGTGCCAAAGTTTAAAGTCTTTTATCAAAGTATGTATTTTTAATATCAGCAATTTCCAAATAAAGTTTTTTTTGACATTACTATAAATTCAGTTCTATTTAAAACTTTATAGCTAATAGAATACTGTGAAAAGTCTATAAAGCGGGCTACAGAGATTTGAAAGATGCGAGTCGTTGTTATTATTGTGTTTCTCGAGCAATGAGTTCTGGATCACAGAACTGGATAAAATTAATACATCCTTTTTAAAGAAAGCTCTTTATTTCTTCTGAACTTTTAATTGACCAACAAACAATATTTTTCACTCACAAATATGCTATTTCCACAAAAAAAAATTAGTCATTTGTATATACAGGGTGATTCCGAAATAAAGGGTATCCTTTTAATAGGTCATAAGTGAGGCTAAAAGCTGACAAAAAATAAAATAACGAAGTGGCTCCGTGAAAGTTGAAAATTTTGACAATTTTCCTAAATATTAAAAACTCAAGTCGTCTCTGGTTAGAAAAATTAAAGTGTTTCTTGTATTCTCGCCTTCGGATTAAAAAGTGAAAGTTAAGAAGATTTATGATGTTTGAAAACTATTGTAATGTAAGAATAAAAATTTACCAGATATGCCATCATAACCTACCCCTGGACATTTTACAACTTTCCTTTCTTAAATCTGAAGTTGAGGAGATTAAAGAAATTGCGATAGCCAGCCCCAAATATGTTTAACATGCAGCGTTTTTTACTTATTGAAGTTTTTGGTTCTTTGGAATTTTACAGAAAAAAATCACTAACAGTAAAATTTTAATATTTTTCCATTTACAGATTAAAAAGTAAAAGTTATAAACGTACCCATTGGTTATTTATGGCATTGTAGAAACCAGAAAAACTATTATACCCCTCACATAAATAGCAACAGCTACCTGTCAATGACAAGGACAGTCAGTCAACCCCTATCGATTTTTGCTTAAATAAAAGTATGAGAGCAGGACTGGCTTAGCTTAACGATTAAACTTCAATCGCATTTTTCTCGGAAACTATGCAATTTTTACCTACCGTTTTTTATCGCAAATGTATGTACTATCACACCGCTATCCACCTTTAAGAGGATACCCTTTATTTCAGAATCACCCTGTATAGCATGTTTCAATGTTCTGTGGATACGAGATAGTCTCGTTTGTAAAGATATTGAAGTATAAAAGATATCATTGGGAAAAGTTGCAGAATGTCTTACATATATGTATTATTACTTTCTTACATCTGATTTGCTGCTTGATTACAAAAACAAAACTCAATCATTTTTGCATTATTTAATTGTTTGAATTTTTTAAACTTTTCGGCTTGTCCAGTATTAGTAAAAGAAATTTTCTCTATTACATTTTTATAAAAGTGAACCATATTCTTTAAACACCATTATTAAAACTCATTATCAATTGACTCGTTTTATTTACAAGGTGATCAAGAGAAGCAAATCCTATTTTTCTCGATTGTTTTTAATGGAATATCTTTGCCTGTTACAGTGATGCTAGAGAGCATAGAATTGACACGCATTTTAAACTACTTAGCACCTACCTTGAAGGATGGATATTTAAACGTAAAACTTTTACCTGTAATTTTGTTTTTTTTTTGCGAAAGCCTAGCTGAATCTAGAAGTCTTTGTCTTCAAACGTACGTAGTCATATTATCCAATAAGCTGACTAGACCGAAACCTAGATCTAACCATCAAATTCGTTTCTCTGTGTTGCATGCACATCATAGCATAGCCGAATTGTCTAGTCTAAGCCATCCAATTGTCTTAATCCGGCCCTAAGCGAAACTAATAGATGTTCATTGCTAAAGGTGATAGAGTCCAAGTAAGTGACTTGGACCACACGGTACAGAATCTGTTGAGAAACTTTGTAGCAAGAATTACTGTTGTAGGAGATTACTTTATTGTTGTTTAAACAGCTTTTTCTTAAAACTGAGAAAAGCATTTGTACACGACCAGTTTCAGCACGTAAAGATTAAGCGACAGATCTATGCACCAATCCAAAAAAAAATTTCTTTCCTCTCGGTCAATGGTTAGTGGAAACGAGCAGTTAATCAGTACTAAATCTACCAATTTGAGTTAGAATTAAGAGATTATTTCAGGGTTTCCTTATAACAGTTTTATTGATTCAGGGACTGTATCTTCTCCTCTATGATTCATGGAGTCTTCAATATCCTTAAATGAATTTTGAATGATCATGGCATATCTTACAGTTTTGGTTGATTTGCATTAGAATCGGCAAAAATTTTCGATTACCATCTCCCTGGATAATATTGTAAAAGCTTCATTGGTAACGATATATCTTAGTTTTAATGAGATATCTTTTTAATGGGACGGAGTCATTTTTTCAAAAACCTCTTTTTCCAATCCATTTTTTCCACTCCATTTTTTTCAATAATATATTTCTCCACTAACAATTTTTCCAAAAATATATTTTTCTACTAACAAGTTTTACTGCTAATATTTATTTCCAATAAAATAAAAATTAATAGGTTAGGTTAGGTTAGGTTAGGTTAATTAATATTGGAAAAATGTTTTGGAAAAAAGAACTTATGGAAAAAAATTGCTTCGTTTTTTGAGTATACTGTTGCTAGTATAGTCACTTTCAATTTGAGTGAATAATCTTATAAACTTCTAGTTTTTTCAGTGGCATTAGGTCAGTTAGAAGTTATTTGTATACCCAATGTTAAAATAGTAACTATCTGCAGGTATAACGGCACCCTTTTTTGTACACGTACTTATTCAAGTAGTCATAAAGCGATATTAAATCATTTTCAAGTAAAAACCTTTTAATCGAATACTGTGAAGTCTACTATAATAAGTGAGTAATTACTTCCAGGATTGTAATCTCTTAAGATGATCTTAAGAAAACCTTAGAACTCAACGATCATTTCTTGTTGACAACAATAACAACATTTCCAATTTGTCGTAGTTACGTACGACTTAAAGGTCTAATGCCTATTGGATTTGATTTAGATTATTCAATTGAAACTCTTGGACCAATTTTTTTGTTTGGCAGGTTCCTGTATTATCTCTTAATGATAATTCGGACATTTCCATAGTTCTGACTAATATGCATTCTTTATTTATGTTTCTTTGACTATTGTTATACATACAAAAACCAGGTAGTAATTACTTCTGACTGCAAATTCAACTAGAATGCTGTTAAAGGTACAAGTAGAATTTAAAAAAACATATTTCGATTTGCTAGAAGTCACAAACAGCTCTAGAAAATTAAAGTAGCGGTCGTGTGCCAGTCTTTCTACCCGTTTAAGCAAACTATAGTAATTTTAAATTGTATTTGTGACATTTATAAGTCAAATATTGTGAACGACATATTTGAATTGTATACATAAGGGTAGTAAAGAAAAAATTTAATATGTGGCTTTAAAAGAGTTTATTCCATTTTCTGAACCAATCTGACTAGTTTTGCAGACTTGTAGACCAACACTATTTAGATTACCCGACTTCTAATATAGAGATAAGGTCGGGTAATCGAGGTTCCACTGTATTTTACGAGAAGATATTTTTTACACACAAGAATGAGTCGTTTTTCATAATTACTATATTCATTACTTCAGATAAGTAAACACCCCGTGAAATTATTGAAGAGCTGAATACTCTGGGCGTTACGGTCTGATGGTGGAATTTTAAATGCGGAAGTTCTTGACCCTTTTTTTGCAATGGCATAGTACTTTAAATGCGAATAAATGGCCTTGTCCTCATTGTCTCTTCGGTATGATTTAAGAGAGAAAAACTTTAAATACGTCAAGAAAGCTTATGTTTTCATAAGATCTATGAAAATAGTAAGAACACTATGCAGTCCAATTGGAGATGATTCTGATAGCAAGAGCTTGTAGAAAGTAACCTTCTAAGTTACAACTTCAAAGGTTCCATATTAAATAGAAAATGAAAATTACTTTTTTGTTTATTTTCTAATAGAATGATTTTATGTAAAATCTAGATTTTACTATGTAGAAAAAGAAATATGTCAGGCTTCTTCCTTTGAGGGCTTTAATTTTGTTTGTATCGTATAAATTAACATCTGGTATTTGTTCAAACATAATTTATAATTGTATATGTTATTTATATTTATGAAACCACAAGAGTATAAAATGTTTAAAATCTACAAACTTAATTTACTGCCATGAAAATTAGTTTGAAAGCGTAAATAAACTAAAATTAATTCAGATCGTTTCTTTGAACAATTAAAAGAGTGTATAATTGCCTCCAAGTAGGTAACATAATCAAGTATACCGCGATATGCATGAGATTTCTTGTCGTCTCTCTTGTAAGATGGCATGTTTTCCGCCTATTACATTAAAGATTATTCTTATCTCGTGCGAAGTATATATGTGTATAAAGTACAGAAGAAACTATCGAGCCAACTGTACACAAACAGTGGAAAATGATAGCTTCCTCACTGTGCTATATTATATTCCCCGTAGACAGATATGCAAAACATAATTACATAAAATTATACCTTTAAGCAACTGTAAAAATATTGAGGAAAATAATCTTGTACCCCATTCTTTGATAAGTATATGACTAATTGTGGCTGTTATATAAAAAACATATAAATTTTATAGCTAAAAATAAAATACGCTTTTAGAGCTAATTTTGTCCTAAAAGCTTTGTATTATAAAATATTAAAAATTTTAATTTTTAATAGAAAAAAAAATGTAAGTTGTGTGTTCAAGATTAACTTAATACTAACAGTAAAACAGTTTTTGTCGCTTACCTACTTTGCGAAATGGGATTTGAAAAATCTATGTAACAGTATAGATTTCGTTTAAGGTTAAATTACAACATCATAATTAGAACTAGATGAACTAGGATGTTAATAAGAACAATATATTATTGATATTAATAAGAATAATGCTAATAGGAATCATCTACCTTCCCAACAAACTTTATTTCTATAGCTAAGAAGTTCTTCACTGTTCAACCTACAAATGTCATAAATTTACCTTTCGAGAAAGAAAAAACAGTTTAAGCAAAGCAACAAATAGCTTGGTCAAAGAGTAGTTAGCAACCTTACTGGACTTATCCAACCTTCTTGGGAATTTCAAAATATCTAAACTCAATTCTCCAGTTTGAAGAAATTTCTGCCATCCCTCCCATGTTTCTAGCAAGAGGATTTTTTTTGACATCTACTAGAAGATGCATCTTCTAAACGATACATGAGAATTTCAAATTCCTTTGGGCTTTACCTACATATAACAAGAATTGGGCTTGCATTTGCTTAATTTAACGTCAACATATAACAAAACACTACGAACTTATTACAGTTTGAAGAGACTGGATATTTTGGAACAATTCCGCACGATAACCACTCAGAAATTTCTTTGAAAAAATGGTATCAATAGCGGCTAGCACAGAGGACTTTGAGGCAGTGGCTCTCTATTTATATCGTAATTTTATTAAAACCAGTTGTTCAGTTCAAGTTTGTTGGAGACTCAACTACATAGAAACAATTGTTACAATAATCGTTTTCATACAGTTGAACCTTAATTAAAATTTGAACTTAGTTCGTACAATCTGTCCTAAATATCTTAACAAATGAGGCTATTAATTATCTGCTTCGTCTGCTCTATTGAAATTACATCTAGGTGGGTATCTACCAAATGAGATAAGTATCTCCACCTTCTTCATTTAGAGTTCCTTTTTCATTGTTTTATCACCTCTACTGCTCAAGACCTTTCTGTGTTTTAAGCTTATCTAGTAATTGTCTGGATTCTTTACCGTGCCACTTTTTGCATTTCTTCTAAAGTAGCTGCTTTTGTAGGTCGAAGATTTATTTTTTTCGGTTTTGGTAAGAATTCTAAAGTGAGTAAGAGGGATGTTTCTAAAGCGTAGCACTTCCATTCTTATATTTGGTTTTTTTTCTATCTTATACTCTTCATTAAATCTTCCTGTCTTTTACGTATACCATTTGTTAGTAACTTTCATGTCAAAAAAGGCATGTTGTTGAGTATTTTTAGTATTGAAAGATCATTATCATTCAGTCATAATTGAACCTGCAACTCTTTGGTTAAAAAGCAAACATGCAGCTCTCTTTGTCACCCATATTGACTCGAAGCTTCTAACTTTTCAGTTACTTCTAATTAGACATGATGAAATTAGTGTGAGACGTATTTCAATGTATCTTACAACTGCATGTTGATGTTTTTCTATTACCACTAAAAGTCCTGTTTTTATTCTTTAATAATATTTATCTTCGCTATAGGTGTACAGTTAGTAGTCATTATCTTCGCATAACTTTCTAGTTTCTTTTGGCTTCTCTTAATACTTTGTGTTTGTGTTACACTTGGTTAACTTCTTAAGTAGTTTTAACTATTTTTTATAAAATCTTTGTGTTTCTGGTACCGAGACTGATTGTTAAATCGTCTGCTATTTCATCTTCTAGTACGTCCTGATCTGAAATCAATAATAAATGGTTTTGAAGTATTTTGAGTAGACAGCAAACTGTTTATACATTAATGTTTTAGCTTTTGTTGCCTATTTGGCTCTTCTGATATTTTCGTTTGCTTCTACAGACTTTAGACCATCAAACGACTTGGATTTCACGAATAGTATCTCTGAATATATAATTCTGACCATTTTGAACCCAGGTGTCCATGCTGCGCAAAATGAAATTGTTGTTTTCTGTAGAGTACAGTTATATTCCGTGCAGTAAAAGGCTTTTTGTGGAGTATACGGATAGCCTTTGAGTCTCTTGTACTCCACTACCATTTACACATAGTCACTATATGAAAGCTACCACGCTAGAGCTGACCAGGGGATGACACCCCAAAGAATGTGTTATGAATGTTCGTTTTACTTTAGATACAAATTAATGTTGTGTTCCAGTTCCCTTTGGGAGCCGAAGGTCGTTTTAAGAGTTTTACTGCGACTACCTGTTCGACGGAAGCGGTGTTCGCTCCAAGTGGAATTGTGGCTGAATGCAAACCCGAAGCTATATGCAGATTAGCTTAAGATAGTTATGAGTGCAAACGCGGGAGGCGGTTTCTCGTTGTTGATATAATGAAGGCGATCGTAATGCTGGTGGAATTCTTGTACTGTACCGGGGCTTGTCTTTGCCACTAGAAAAAACCACGGTAAAACCTTAGTGAGAAAAGTCGATCTGGGAAATAATCGTTAAACCTCCCTAATGGGACCATTGCTATGTCGCTCGATAATCTACGAAGATGGGTAAGTGAGGCTCTCGAGTGTGGGTTATCTGTATATGAAGAGCACATCAAACTTACGGTTTAGGTTAGCAACACATCTCGTGAGGACAACAGGCAGGTGCGTATGGTCTTTTTTCGGGTTTTTGCAAAAATGGGATTCTGAAGATTCTTTCGCAGATGGTCCTTGTTTCTGTCGGAATCTATTAAAGTTTGTGAGACTAATGGCAAAGGTCCCATATTTCCAGGCGAACGTCTTCTGTGTCGAATTTGGCTGTTACTGTGTGACTGCTGGTTTTTTGCGGGTTTGATCTAATGTTCCATGTTTGGAACCAAACCACCAGTCCTCTAAGATTGAAAGGCTCGGTGGAGTTTCAAGACATTACCCACAGAATGGATCATCTGAGAAATGAGAAATACAGACGTCGAGATCCTTGTGACGTGGAATTCCGTGACAGTAGAACATGATCTGATGTGCATTAAGCAGTACCCGAAAGAGGTTTTTCAAGGTGGCCTTGATCCTAGATGTTTAAGAAAACCATACGTGTGCATACCACTCAAAGCTGGAGTACAGTGAGGCTCTTCAGTCCGTACGTCCAATGCTGACTTGATAAATACCATAGGTCTTTGCATATCTAGACCCTGGTAGAGCAGCTAGGCTTTCCCGAGCCGCAACATGATGTTATTAATATCATGGGCAAGTAGCTAAGACCGTCTCCCATCGCTCTATCAAAGCAGCAGGTAGACAAGTAGGATCATAGTTACTTCAAGATATTAATACGGAGGAAGTTAAAAAAGAAACAAAGAGATAAATATAGATATGCAGATCCACTTGTAGACATGTGTCACATCTAAACGTCGAATAGTTTGTCAAATAAAGGTAGAGGGACTTGAGATATTTTGACTAAAGTCTTCAAAAATTTTTACTTCAAACTTTCTTTTTAAAAGTTGTGTAAAATCCTTAAAAGAAAACTTGAGAAGATACAACGATCTATCACAACTGTGGAAGACGTCATTAAGAGAAGAATTTTAAACTTCTTTCAGCTATTAAGTCAAATACGTTTCCTAAAAACTTTTCTTTTGTATTGTGGTAAAACTAATTTAGTTCTGTCTTCGTTAAAAAAAATGTTTAAATACAAAAATCAATATGGCTGCCATGAACTTTTACACTCTTGCGCAATTATCGAAGCTACAGGACAACAATAACAGTTATCAATATGTGTAATTAATGGTTTCTATTGTCGGAACGAGTTCGATTTACAATGGAGAATGATCTTTTGATGAATGCCGACCAAACATAGACTTCTTCAAAGGTGGTCTCAGCAGCGGGAGTCCGTGTGTTCAATGATTTTCAAGAATGCTATTGGTTAAATTTTTAATAAGATATAAAATGGCTGTTGAATTACTTTTATTTAAGTGTAATCAAAATATAAAAAAAAAATCAGGTCGAATTTAAAGATCTGTTCACTCTTAATTAAATTTAACGACAAAAAAGGTTGTGTGAAATTTGCGGAACAATCTGAAATGTGTAATTCTCAAAATGTTAATCTGAAGTGTCGAACTTTTTAAATTTCAAATTGTTACACATAGAAAAGAAACAAAAAAACGATTATAGTCAATCATCATTCAAGATACGCATATAAAAACAGTTTTCAAGTATAAAACATAGTAATTAAATTTAAATTGTCTGGCAGTTTTTGAATTGACGAGGCGTGGTTGTTGCGAGTCTGACCACTAAAATGGTCGTATCTGATAGCTGTTATGCATTTATTTAATATTTACATGCGTCATGCCGGGTTCATGTACTCGACTTAATAAAACTTAAAATGTAATCGCAGAAAAAAATAAAATACGGAAAGCATGTGTTAAATACCTACATTAAATTCAATAATAAAAATAGCAGTTTTTTAGAAAAAGGAAAAAAGTTCTTTAAAAGGGTGATTTGATCTTTTAAATTGTTCATGAGCGTGGAGGATGGCAAAGTCTAAAAATTCCTTTCTTTAGTAATTTAAGACTACTCAACTTTTCATAGATATTTGATATACATTGGAGAATACACTTTTCAACTTTAAGCGGTGAATTTTCCATATTTACCATCAGCTATGCTAATAAAGAAGGTATAACACACTTAAGAAGGAAAATGGGATATTAATTACATTACTCTTGCATTAAAAACACGGCTGCTGAAGAGCAAAGATGTTACTTTGCGTAGCAATGAAGCTACAAAAATCGATCACACTTTAAAATATAAAGTTACTGAAGTATTTAGAACACGCATTGTATCGATTTATAATAACTGCAGTATATTGCTCAAAGTGATTGAAATTATTCAGAAGATAAACAAGAAACGCTGAACATTTTTTTACCACCACCGGTACATAATTTTTTTTAAAACTATGACAACTACATATTATTATACTTAAAAGTTGAAACTAATTAAAGTCAACGAGAAATAAAAATTACCAGATATCCAAAGCCTAGAACTTTTAGTTAAAACGAGTGATGCAGATTAAACCCAATCTGCGTAGCGTATAAAATTCAAAACATAGCTCTTCAAAACAAATGAATGTTTGATGACGAAAATAATAATTGACAGATAAGTAAAAATAACCTTCGTCTTCCATAGTCTACGCAGGTTAGATTTACTTTTAATCATTCGTTAGATTTATATTATGAGATCAGATATGAGATCTGTCAATTAAGTTTTGGGTCCTGAAACTTTGGGTTTAAGCAGTCTAAGCTTTACCTTTGAAATGCCGCGAAGTTTTCAACCCTATATTGAACTTTTTGAACTTACACGACTATTCTAAACCTACATTTAAAATACTAGCCTATACGTACTAATAGTCCAACCTGTAGAGGTGTCACCAGATTGAGTAAATACGAGGCGATTCCAAAGTAATGACTCGGTTAGTAGAATTTGAGATGCAAACCATCACACCTCTCCATGGGACACTTCAACTTTTCGTTGAAACATCATGAAACAGAGACATTTTGACATAACATAATTTTGAGGTTAGTATCTTTCAGTCAACTTTAAGCACACATTAAATAAAATAAAACATAGTATGTGTACTGTGTATACATATAAAAGATCCATATCTGAGTTTCATTCACAGGTTTTAGAAGTGAAGGTTAAATCTACACTGGATGGATCCATAGACAAACGGTTTTCTTATCAAGTTTAACATACAAAAGTTAAGATTCAACAGTAATGTAAACTATTAAAGTAGAATGAATAATGTTGCAAACAAACATGCTTGTTTAGAACGAATTGTGTTCATGAGCAGTTTATCTTGGAGGCTGTCCTTCAGACAATAATCAGAATTTGCAGCAAAAGTAGAGATAATTCAATCTGTGGAAATTACTATTTTGGTATCTTCCTACACTACTAAGAAAGGCCACTTAAAAGCTTCGTGAAAACAGCCCGTTCAAAAATTCAACACCCGGACATTTCATAAGACAACTTAGGGCAATAATCTGTTAAGGAAGAGAAATTCTTTTGGTTTCCACAAATAATGGAGGCGCTCTACTATGTGAAAAATCCACTCTGCTCCATGCATAACTCTAGATAAATAGGTACAAGAAATATTAGCAATCGGTAGAACTTTTTGTCTACTAACACATGGTTCACCATATGTAGTACTTCTCGTCCTAAAGAGATTTACACAAACTTCTTTTTATTTTAGCCATTCGATCGATTTTTAGTTGTCAGACACTTTTTGGCATTAGTTTCTTCTCAAAATTCCTCTACTTCCTTTTGTGTATGTAGAACTTACGTTTGGATCAAACATCGATTACTAATTCTTCAGCCTAGAGAAATTATACAATGCAATAAAAGGTAAGAGATACATTTTAAATAGAAGTAGTACTTGTATTTCTGATATCATCTGATATGTGAGGAACCGGCTCGACCCATAAAATTAAACTTCAAAGGGTACCTTGTAAATGAGATTATGTGGTAATTACACAAGAAAAACAAGCAAAAGTATGCGAATGTGAATATCTTGTCAAAATCAAATAAACGGTTTTTTATTAAATTTTATTACAAAATACGTCAATATGTTAGCATCCTTAACAAGTAGTTTAAAAAGGTGTGAAAATTTGTTTCTAGGAAAGATTCTTCCTAGATGTAACGATGAAAACTCCTTAAGTGGAGCAGATCTTTTTTGAGACTTGCGCCGGAAAGCAATCTGACAGTACTGGTCGCATGTTTTACTCTGAAGCAAATGTGTCGCTATCAAACTTTTGTACTCGAGTCTTCGTTTTCTTACAAACTTTCACGTTTCTGTTCACTTCCTTGCCTTTGTGGATATCTATGTCTTACAAAACCCTGAATTCTTCTAAATCTCTAGGTTTTTGAAGGTTTTCAAATTTAAATGAGTCGTCTGGCTTCTGAAAACCTTTGAACTTTATTGTTGTTATTTTGGTAGTTGCACAACTGGTACGTGCATAGAGATCCACGAGCAAGCACAAAATAGGAAGCAAAACTATCAAGATGACTGTCTTTAAGCCTAGGAACCTCAGATTGATGGGGTTATAAATTGGATCTTTATTAGAAGTTCAACTATCTTGCATATTAAAAGCAGTCTCAAAGAATAAGGATTCAAGTCGCCGAAAATGTCAATTCGCCGGTGGCATCAAAGAAATGCCGAAAAAACTAATTTCGGCAGAGGATCACAGCACGCACTATATCTTGTGCGCGATATGGTTTTGATAGCAAACGTGTAAGACAAATAGAAATTTAATGAATTATTATTAGACATACGACACAGAAGAAGAATAGAAAAATTAATAAAGAATGAGATATAGAAAGTTCCGTTGATATATCATTAGCTTAACAATAGGGAATTTTAATTCAAGTTCAAATCAAGTCAAAACCATCAATTTTCTTCAATCTTTAATTATTCTTACCATCAGAATAAGAATCAGAAAGTTATGTTCCTTGCAACAAATCTTCCAAGTAGCTGTATATGATGAAGATAATAAATGTGTTAAAACTAAGCAACAAAGTACCTGTCAAAACAAGTACCAACAAATAAATCAGTAAATTCCTCTTATTCAAGAGGCATCTACTGTTACATTGCTCAGAACACGCTAAGCCTTGGGTCACTTTAACAAATCAGAAGAACCATTTTTTCTAAGTTTCTTCTACCATTGCAAAAACAACCTCCAGGAAACCATTAGAATTTTCAAAACGGCCTTATCATTAAGATAAATGTATAGCAAGTAGTATTACTAACATTACTAGTTATTAACCGATAGATTGTGCTATGCAAGTAGAATTAGTTTCCCACAAGACACATTTTGGAAAATCACTTATTTAATATTCAGTTTCACTTGTTTAGGGTTGGATTTTGGGCATAAGAGTTTTAATTATTGGTATCTCTTGCTGTACGATATAAACAGTACGTTTTAAGAGCTTTAGAACTTACCTTATGGCTTTAGAAACTTCAAGATCTTTCCTAGATTGTCAGAATTTCTCTTGATCAAAAAAGTAGGTAACCAATAATAAGGAATATATTATTCATGGTCAATTGAAAAACCGAATGGTACGATGATTAAAAATACTACTAACATTAGAAATACCAGCAATTTCTTCTTGGGCATTATATGTAGTTTTTCTCCCAAGACGGAGAAGCAATCTGACTTCAAATCTCGTTGTGTCGTTTTATTTTTAACAGTTTATCGTGTTACAAGATCCCAACACGCAACCAAGAAATTGAGACTCTTTGCAGTATATCTCTAAAGACGTGTTGCAACTTTTTTTAGAAAACATCTAAGCTGGACGTAGACAAATGGTACATACAGATAAAACCCAATATCTGTATAAATCCTTTTGGAATTTGAAGCAAAGGGTTTTTGACCAAACTTAAAATGTCTTTGGGTAAACTTAGATTTTTGCATTTTTTTGTTCCGTAGGTCTTAAGTGAAACAAGCAAATATTGTAGACGTAACAGCACAGAAAACCTAACAGTTCCTTTTGAAAAAAACAACTTTTATCATATCAGATCAGAGTTCATTTATATGACAGTAGGTAGTGAATGTTAGTTTTTGGTTTCACGATCTGTCAAGAACCAATAGCTTGATTGAGGATTGGCACAATGTTCAATCTAGCATTATTGATGAGGCTCATCCGACTGTTTTCAGGTTCTTGAAGACTTTTCAAAAGATTGAGGATTGATATCTATGGTCAAAGGTTAATTTTTGTTTAATGTTCTAACTGTAACTGCTCATTAAACTTCTATGTAGGTCTTGTCAGGTCTAATTTGTAATTTTTCCAAATTGTCGTTTTAACTTGCAGTCTTGAGTTAACTAAAATCTCCAAACCAGGAAACCTGATTTGTCACTTAAGAATCCCAGAGGAAATTAAAATAGAATAGATCAGATGACTTGATAAACGCTGATGGAATCAAAACAGAAAAAGGAGTTGGTGTGAGTGTTATTTGCATACCTACGTGCTAGATATTCTCAACTATGCAAAACTTTTCTAAATTTTTTATGCAATTGACCAATGTGCCCAAAAATGCTATAATATACACATATTTTCAGATTAACAGTCAACTTTAAAGGCTATAGGTTCATTTCACCTGTTAGTCGAAGCTAGTCTGGGATTGTGGGCAAGCTTTTCAAATCCTAGCTTAAGCAAATCAGGTGATCTTGCTGTGGAATACCAGGCTATGAAACCATTGAAGACAACGAGACCGCTGATTGCTTAGCCAGAAAAGGGGCATGATTTCTTTTTAGTAAACCAAATCTTTAAAGGTTTAAAGAAAAGTCTCTATTTTGGTCTACTATACCAAAACCAAGACAAGAACAAAAGTTAATAGCTTTTCCTAAGACAAGAACAAAACAGCCCAACTGAATAAAATGTCTGTCGTTTCTTCCAAATTAAACTGGAAACACAAGATTGCTTAGAAATTGCACGCCAAAAACTCCTGAGGATGTTAAAAGGCTTGTCCGCAGGAAAATATTAGGTTTTTTGAGATAGCTGATTTTCAAATGGGTATGGATAGAGTAGGGTAATCACAAAAGATTTCTCATCTCACAGTGAAGAGAGGCTAAAAGCCTAGGCAAGACAATATTAATGTACGCCATTAATAATTACTTATTTTGGTAAGTTCAATTTGTAAAGTTCTCTTGGGAGAAATTAGAAAACCCTAAGAGGTACAAAAGTACGTGCTTAGACTGATCTATTCTCTTTACGAAATCTATGTATGTAATATACATCATCATCAGATGCATATTTTCTTATGGTAACCATTTTTAAAATTGTCATAAATTGGTTTACTGCCACTACAACAAATTTAAATAGGTGACTTTTGGAATAACTAACACAAGAGATTTCCTAGCATTGCTTATAATCACCATATAACAGCTACATAATATGCTAAGATCTACTGTAGTAAAGTGTATATATCCGGAAGATAACGTACCTATAGTGAGAAGCTAATTGTGACAGATCTGAATATGACAGTAAGTCTTTTCTCTAAAAGGACCGTTCCGTCTACGCTCCTGTGCTCAATTTTCTAGATTTTCACTTTAGATGTTTATGAATGGTTTATCACGTCATTAATTTATTAAAAATCTTTAATTGTACTTAACCTTTATTTTCTACTACCAAAGTTATTCAAAGTTTAAAAGATTATGTGTTCCAAAACCTACCTCTTCCTTCCCAGGCGTGAGAAAGGCCTCGCAACTCGATCGAAGCAGATACAAAAAACTTCGTTAGGGTAACGTAAGAATCAATGGTGATTATACTGATTAGCATTGGCTTTATTTTGTAAGACGGTATTCACTTTATTGTATATTTTGATACTTACTAAACTGAAACTTAATGTGTTATAACCTTTATGAAAAAACTCAAAGGATCAACGAGGTTTATTAAAGTGTTTAGAAAGCATGTAGAACTTTAATACACTTTACGTTATTTCTATGCTGTCAATAATAATAACTGTAATTGTTCGTTTTAAGATTCCAAATACGTATTTATTCTTGACGAGGACAAAATTTAATTTCGCTTCAACTGTAATTCTCGACAAATGCAAATAACTTAATAGAGCATTAGGCATTGTTGAACACCCTAAAACTTGAAGTGGCCAATGTGTATTCTAAAAGCAATGAATCGAGTACTAAGTATTCAATCCGGAAACCGCCGAAAGTGTTAAGCTTCCATTTACACTAAGTCTGATTCCATTATCAGCCCCTTCGCGGATCTTAACCCTTGCTCTCGCGTCTTGGCCACCAACCCTTCCCCTTTGCGTATCTACTATCTCTTTGTTATATCACTTTTCAAGGATGAAACTTCTTTTTTTCTCATTTTTTATCGTATTTTACTAATAATAGATAAAAATCGTTTGTATCAAATTAATTTTAACCAAATCAATAAAAATAAATAAAATTTATTTGAATTTATTTTAAAGTCAAATTTAAATTTAATATCCCCTCAAATGCAAAGCCGTTGAAAGCAAATTGTGGTACAGTGAGAAATTTTAAACAAACCAACAGCAAAATGAGTTCCAAGATTTTGAATTAGTAGAACCCCTTTCTCTTCCCGGTTGTAATCGTTTGCTCTCTTCCCTTTACTTTATTACTTAGTTTTAGCATTTTAATAATCTCCGATTATCAAAACTTGTTTTAATTCTTATTTATTCATTGTCAGTCGACATCAAAGTAGATTTAAATAACTTTCGACTTTTCGACTTTCCCCCTCGTTTTCATTTTAACTTTACCATTTCAAACAGAATTATTATTTTATGAATTTATGATGCAGTCTTTATTTTGTTTTGATATAGATCTTACTTATTTTGAATGAAAGAAAAAAAATGTGATTATTGTGTAATAGCAATATTGCATAAAATCAATTAGGCCTCATAGATAAATACAAATGTATCCTTAAAGGTATGCAATGTCCTTTTTCGTTTTTCCGTGCGTTTCGGTCAGCAGTGAATTCTACTATAACGGGGGCTAAAACCGTATGTGAGATTGCAAAACGAAATAGCATCAATCTTGCGCTTACCCTGGCAATTTTTTACGCGCTACATACAAATACGAACGATAAATCAATTTGAGAAGAAGCTGTCACTGGCTAGAAAGCCACGACGTTGTTGTGTTACGCCCTTCCAAAAACCGGAACGCCTTTAGTAACCAAAATAAAAAAAAGAAATAATCTCATGTTAATTTATATAAAATGCGACATTAAATTTCTACCATACCATCATGATGCACGGTTTAAGTGAATAAGAAAGATTTGATTGCCAATAAAAAAATTTTATGAGCATCTTGAAAGTTTAATTAAACAAAGAATTCTAATAATGTAACTATAGCAATATCTATAAAACACAGAAGAAAAATTAAAAATTAAAAATCAAGATTTATATTGGATATGATAGAAAGTGTCCCAATAGGGAGATCGTTCAAGTATAACACGAATATTATCATAATTTAGGAAATGTCATCAAAATGTTCAAAGATTCTGTTTTTGAGTTATTCAATCTACTCGATGGTGTGATTTAGATTGAAGTCGTACTTCAGGAGTTCTAGAAGAGGAGAAATCTCGAGAGAAGGGCGGCCATGTTGGATCTTGGCAATCGCACGGTCACATTATTGATATTCTACTTTGGAGTCTGGTTCTTGTCGTATCCCCACACTCTCTCCCAGTGCTCCAAACCGCCCGCTTACCCCCTTACGAGTCCTGACCTCCCACCAACCCTTTGGAATTAATAACTATAAAGTCATCAATAAAAGATACCCGACTTCCTCTTTTTATAACAATCGGGAATTTCGACGAGAATATGGGATAAATGTGTCGATATCAGGCAAGGGGTGGTTTGTACGGATTCACATAGGTAATATATAGAAATCCTGCGCACAAATAACAATCGTAGAAACGTACAATCATACAAAAAAGAAGTAAAGCGTCCAATAGGGCGTCGGGACGACGGCGCCGCGGCGCAACGGCGTCCAATCCCACCCCCGCTGGCAATAAGATCCACATTCCGAGAAACTCGAGCTGTGCCGACTGTTTCCATTGGTTGTCGGATTCCGCGAATCCCACCAATTTCTCGTATTGTCATTGTCCGGGCTGAATCCGGTGGGTGGTCCAGGATTTGCTGTTCAATCAATTCTCTTTAATTTATTATTGTCTTTGAAACATTTCCTGGAATTTAAAAAACTATTTTCTAATGAGAAATTGATTCCGTACGGAAAGCCGTCGCGAACCGTGCTTCTAAAATCGAAGCTTGGCGCTTTTCTGAACTTCAAAAGTATTGGGGTTTTTTATGCTATAAATGCGGAAAGAGAAAGAGCACAATGCCAACTGTGATTTCACCTCCAGCGAGAAGACGCAGCAGCACCACATGAGAAGGGCGGTGTTCTTGCTTCGGTATCGACCGCTGCGCCCGGATGAGGACATTACCCGGGCTCAATTCTAAGCGCAATGCTCCATTCCCCCAACTCCAACCCCCAATCCCCAACTCCATCTACATCTCCAACTGCTGCAGCTTATTCCCTCTTTCTGTGTGCTAGAGATGGGTTTACCGATGCAGATTACGTTGTATCGATACACACGCTTCCAAAATTAATCTCGGTAAACTTTGCCTACCGAAAACACCAATTCCCTATTTTAGAATTTCCACCCCTGATTAATTAACACGTGACGTCGACCTTCGGTCCTCACTTATGATTATGACACAACACGTATTATATCATTTCCTGTACTAATTATAAACTTTGGTTTTTGTTTCTTTTCATCGAAATTTCGTTACCATTAAAACGGCATAACATGATGAATTGAAACAAAAACATTGACGTAATAAAATAAAGCATTCAACTGTTTTTTGTTGAATACAAAAAAGCTTCCTATTGATTAGTAATTAAAGTATTTATTCATTTTTAAGTAGACGAGTTTATATCAAGTTGGAGCACAAGTTATAACATCATTACCTCGATGAGATAATAACCCTCTGTCTAATAATATAGGTTAAAGTATTTTTATTAGATTATTTTTAAAATACGAAAGATGACTAGATCTTTTTTATCTTTTCTTTTAACAGCATTATGTTTATCCGATACATCATGCACAGAACTTATATGGGCAGTTAGTTCATCGATTTTATGAGGATTTCAAGTTCAGATAAGACAAACTTCCAATTTCTGTTTCAGTTAGTCTCCTTTAATAAGGAAATAAGATACAACGCCAACTACAAAAGATAGGTTTTTGTTCTGTTGTTTAATAAAACAAGTTTTTGGTCAAAGGCATTATCAATGTTGTTTACCATTGCATATACTTACATCTGGATACCAAGACAAAGATTCTGGATTAGTAACAACAATTCTAACCCAGAGCGTTTTAAGAATTCTCTTGCAAGAAAACTTTAATCCTTCTTATCGTTTATGATTTACTGCTTAATCTTCCTGTAATATTTTAATTAAGAACAAATTTCGTTGCTTTCAATAGACTGCTTTTGTTTATTTATTCATTTAAAGTTTTTTTTACTCTAGCTTTTGAATCATCTTCTAAAACTTTTAATCTTTTTGATTTTTCATTTCCTTTTCCCTCTCTTCAATATCTTTTCAAACGAAGTCGTAGATTACGTCTGATACTAAATTGAAAAATATGTCGAACGAATAAAAAAGGCAAAATTGATCAAAATTCGTAGCATCTAATTGTCTGCAGCATCTATTCTAGTAGACCAGTGGAATTCTGAGATAATAGGTCTTTTTCGTCTTGCTCTTGCTCCGTGGTGATGCAAAGATAAGCAAAAAACAAAAGCATTTTTTGATTTCTGATATTATAAAAAGTCCCAAAGTACTTCTATCCATTTAACTGAAAAACGCATTTTTAGATTTTTTAGTATTACTTTTTGTTTGCACGTTCATAGGTGCCATAACACTTCTTCCTACAACCATGAGAATCCTGACGCAAAGATCCTTAAGAATATAAAATTTCTTAAGAATCTGAAGAAGGGAACAGGACCTTATAAGAACCTAAAGGTTTGCAAAGATTCCAGAATTTGCAAGAACTCAGAATTGTTGCCTTGTAAAAACATGAAGGCTTTATAGAAATATAGAGGTTTGCAACAACGTAGTAGTCCGCAAGGATTATAAATCTTTAAGATGATCATTTAGATTGTAACAGATCTCTCCAAAACTTACTTCACAGAATGCAAAGCAGACTTGATCAACTCTAAAAATCAAGAACTACTAGCAAATTAATTGTTCACATTTGCTTGTTTATTTAAACAAAGCACTTTGACTTGAAAAAGACACTTCGAGAGTCATTGATCAACCAAAATTTATATAGGATATTCCTCATCTTGGTCTGCTTGTACGCGACGATGAAAAGTTTTTCCCATGTTCAATGCTTAACTATATTCTACTCTACTCTACTCTACTCTATAGCGAATCGTAGTTTTAGTTAGTGGTTTTTGAAATGCTAAGGTAAGTCGACCATTGGTCATTCGTCACCACTACCAAAATTTTGAGAAGTAGTAAGAAGATGGGATAACGACCTTTAAACGACATATTTAGGCTAAGAGGATCTATTCAAACAAACGAACAAGGAAATGTTTCGTTTCTTATTGTAGATTCTTGTTGGAAAGACACATAAAAATTTGTAAACCGGTCGTACCAAATTTGAAGTTACAGACAGCACTGATATCTATTTACGAGGGTGGTCTGAAAAGTTTCCGACCTAACAAAGATACAAGACATTTTTTCTAAAAATTTTTTTTTATTTTTCAACATAGTCTCCTTGTAACTCTACACATTTCTCCCAGCGATGCTCCCATCTCTGTAACCCGTCCAAATAGTACTCGGCATTCTTCTCTGCAAAATAATTGATCACGAAGGTGATTGCCTCTTCATTTGACGAAAATCTTTGTCCTCCGAGCGCAATTTTTAGATGAGGGAACAAAAAGAAGTCGCTTGGGGCTAGATCTGGTGAGTAAGGTTGCCCCTTTGATGTCCACTGTTTGGACTGTATTTTTGTTTCGGGCGTATAATGGTGTATCCAAGTTTCATCTAC
>VTPC01090410.1:20007-31559 GCA_011009095.1 Ignelater luminosus | reverse complement strand
TGAAGCTGCAAAAAGGGTATCGTACTTTTAGTACTTCGTTTTTTAAAAGAGCAAATAATAAAAATTATTGAAAGGTGTTTTTTATTCTAGTTTTGACGTCTAAAAGTATTTTTCCTGTATGATTAACTTTTAGCTAAGATGACGTCGTTTAAATAATCAATCATTTTTTACTATTATAGTGTTTAAGATGCTTATCTGCTTGACTGCAAAAATTACACACAAGGTGGTAACTCACATTTTTACCCACCATTAGTTGGATTCTCATAAATCGTAAGAGATACAATGAGACACATCTATTCGATTTTGATGCTTTTGAATAGTTTTTTAAAATGCTTTCTGATTTTACACAGGTATCGTTTTGTTTTAGGAAGCTAGTCAATAAAAACTGTTTTTCAAGCAAAAGTCATAAATGCCTATGGTTGATTTTGATATTCAACAAATAGCAGCCAAACATTTCTTGTTAGATAAGTTAACAACATAAACAAGAGACTGTTTACTTTCCATTTATAGCCCTTGTAAAATTGAATTTTTACCTTTTAGTTTTGTCTTTAGTTAAACAGAGATAACAAACAAAACAAAAAGGCACCTCGTTTATGCTTTTATGCATTTTAGTTACTGTCAGGGTTGTCAAGTTTGTTTCTGACCTAATTTGAGCTATATGTAGTTACAAACGAGTGTAACGATTACTATATTCAGAAAAGAAGAATAGAAAAATCCAGAAAACTATAAAGGGATAACCCTACTAATCTCAGTAATAAAACCTTAACTAGCATCCTAAAAGCAATGATTAAAAAAGCATACAAATTTAGTGAAGAACAACAGGGCTTTCGAAAAAACAAATCAACGATAGATGCAATATACATAATGCGACAATTAGCAGAAACGGCAGTAGAATTCAATAAACCAATCTACATGTGCTTCATTGATCTGACCAAAGCATTCGCCAGAGTCAGGTTAGACATTCTAAAACAAAACAAGGTACCCAAGAAAATCAGGAAACTAAAAGAAAAACTAAACAGAGAAGCAAACACACATATTAAAGTCAACAACAAATTCACCGCTGCAGTTAAGACACCACAAGGAATTAGACAAGGCGATTTTTAGCCCAGCACTTTTTAATATGATACTCGACATACTTATAAAAGATATCAAACCGACGCAAAAAGGATACAAATGAAATTAAAATAATATGCTATGCAGACAATGCGGTAATCGCAGCTGAAAGTATCTATAGACAAGACAAAGACATATCTAAAGAGCCTCGACGATGCAAACTGTCAATAGAGAGAAGAAATATAGAACAGATCAATACTTTTAACTACTTAAGCGTTGAAATCATAAGTGGCGGAAACCTCTTAAAAGAAGAAATAGAAAGAAATACATGAGTACGGAAGCAAAGGTGAGAATATACAAAACATGCGTGAGACCTATAATGGCATACGCTGGTGAATCAAGAGCAAATAATACTCTGTAATACATGCTATTAATTTCCAAAAAATTAATAATGTACGTAAGACATAAAAATAGAGGAAAAAAGGAAAAAAATATTAAAAGTATTAATTTAACCAGCAGTTAATAATTCGGAATTTTAATATTACGGTGTATAAACAAACGCTGAAAACGTCAAGTTCACAGATGGAAAAATCTACGTCAAGATTCGAATTTCGGCATGTTGAAGTTCCCGTGTGAAGCCTTCAGGATTGACTTCGGAAATGGAGTCAACAAGGAAACATTCTGACATTGTCTAAGACAGTTCTTTCGGAATCTTCCCGAGTTTAACAACTCTTGGAAATTTTTATTAGTTTAGTGGTGTTAATTAATTTAAAATTAAAAAAAAACAAAAATGAATAACGTGTGTTAAGAAACCAATTTGGATTTTTCCAGACAAGTCAGATTCATTCCTTATTATTATTGTCTTTTTGTTTTTTTTATTTATATAAACGTGGTAATAACCAGAGTGAACTGTAATTATAATAATTATTTAAAACTTTTAACATTACTTTTATGTTTGGTTTATTTCCTATTTTATAATTAAATTCTTCGTAAAATAACGAAGGAAGAATTGGAAATTGTCTATGTGTATGCCTGGAGTTAGAAATAGATACGATAATTGTTTTACCTTTAGTATTTTATTTATTTTTATGGTGGTGGACGCTTAGAGTAACATCCTTCCTTGAGGACGCTACCAACGACCGGGAGGATCGTTACAACTCAAACAAAAAGATTACTCAGAACAGCGAAAATGAGAACTCTAAGAAACATCACAAGATATACATTGACACAGAGGATAGGGATACAGAGAATTCACTTCAATGTAAAGGCCTATGGGAGCATTTCAAAGTTTCAGTTGTCACGTGGTACCCCTTCACGCAAGCGCTGTTTTTTTACCAACAACTGTTCAACTAGAAAAACTATAAACAGGGCCGCATTCAGGACATTTAGAAAGTTTAGATTATTTACACAAATAATGATAGTCTTAAAAAACATTAATAACAAATAACACGCACTCTAAACTGTAAAAATTAACAATACGTTACACCACAAATTATAAAACACTTTAAATATTGTCTATAAACCAAGTGCCGATATTTGGAAACGGAGAAATAAAATAACATAAAATAATTGCGTTTGAGCTAGTCCAGTTCTGCAATTTGCGCAGAGCAGACAAGATTTCAGTACCTCTACGCACATACAAGAAAAGGATAGAACATCGTCCAAGTGTCTATTAAGAGTGAACTCTCTGTATCCCTAGCCTCTGTGACATTGATAGATAGAACGAGAAATGAGGAAATAAAAAAAACATGTGGTGTACAAAACCTTATACGATGGACAAGAAAACGAAGACGGAAATGTAATAATCACATAACAAGAATGAGAAACAATAGAATAGTCAAAATAACAAGAGATAATAAACCCAACACAAGAAGACCACCAGGAGGACCACCAAAACATGGCTGATAAGCTGGGCATCCTCCTCTCAGGAACAGCCACATTAAAGACGCAGAAGAACAATAACAGGCCTAAGGTCTAACAAAAGGAAGAAACAGAGTAAAATTGCCAGATAATGAAGTCATCCCAAAAGGGTAAAAATTGTACTATAATGTCATTTCCGTTGCATCTCATAAATGACATCATACCTTTTAAATGTATTACCGCCTTCATCACAACGTCTTGCACCCAACAGTGCTGTGTTATCAGCAATTAAAGAACCCATAGTGATTTTGAAGTTAATGCTTGCAGCATTGTCACATCAAACGATCTGTTGCTACACCAGAATTGCCAGGTTTGGCTATTTTCCGCAAAACTGGAATCTTTTTTCTGTAATTGGCGCTATAAATAGTGGTTCTGGCAAATAGCACTTTAACTGGCGTATACAGCGTATTAGCTGAAAAACACGTTCTTGAAGCCGGTTTTACACATGGACATGTGAACATCCGCCGATATAGTATACGAAATGATTATTTTAAGATATATATACAGGGTGTCTCCAAAAGGTTGAGACATAGCTTAACTGCAAATTCCTGGCATAAAAATAAGATTTAACCCAACTTACCTGTATCCAAAATCGTCTCGTTAAGTTGGTACCAGGCGTGAAAGTTTTTTGAAAAAAAATTAATTTTGCGTATAAAAATAGTAGGCTTTGTTCGATTTTTATAATTTTTGGTATGACATGTTTTGTGACTATAAATCACATTTAGAGATGGTTCTGGTCTTCATTAGTAAATTGCAAGTGTATTAAACAAAAATGTCGCAATACCATTTGGTGATAACTCTTTAGAGCCTAGACTGAAAACTTTCAATTTTTTTCCAAAAAGATATTTTCTTTAGAAACATTTTTTGTATCTGTAATTTTTGATCCACAAAAAAAAGTTTGATCTGATGATCTGCTCTTTTGATAGGAATAAACTAGTTAGCCGGAATATATATCTTTAAACGTCCAATCAGTATCATTTGTTTGTTACATGTCAAAATCACAGTGCAATGCCATATTATTTTTTTGTATACCCCCCATGTTTAAATTGGAGCGTTGTTCTAAGGGGTACTCTCTCAAGAGTCATGACTGCATTTTAAATTTAGAAAGGGACATGATGCAATATTATGTAATTATCAAGAGGGGGTTTTGAGTTGCATTGCTAGCAGGGAGGGAGAATTAAAAATGAGTTTTACGCCACATAATTTAAAGAGCTTCTTTTACATATGTTTATAGATCTTTGTAATAGATGGCGTTTTGAATCGTAATATTTAGCAATGCGTCCAAACCAGAAACACCTGGCAACCCTGACAATTACTGTAATGCATTTCGTTCGTGCGTTTATGTTTTGATTCAGGTTTTGTCTCCTTCATCTTTTGAAATTTACGTATTAATTCAGATCAGCATAACGTTTTTCTTAAAGTGATTTATTTACCTGTCTTGTGGTTTTTCTTGTGTATTCAAATTTGACGTCCTAAGTTTGATTTCATTTATACGTAAGCAAGATGTTTCTAAATTGCAAAGAACAAATATAAGGACATTACTCTGTGACGAAAAATAAGACAAAAATCCATATAAATTGCTTTCCGAAAAGCTTCTCTGTAGAGCTACGCTGCTTAAAGTTTTACTATAGAAGGCAAGTTTTTGCCAATAATTCCACAACAGTTTGTGATACAGTAACGAGATTTGGTGTATATGCACTACTTATCAAGGCCTTTGTTTGAAGTTACTCTTCCAAAACTGCTTTTGTCTCAAAAGTGCGCTTGGAGGGTGGAGGCCGTTCTCCACATTGTATACAAAAACGTATCCGAACCTCTAATGCCTTTTGGAGTTTTAGAACGTATATATGTTTATGAAAATAACTTTGAAGAAGAAAAATTCTTTCCAAATGAAACAGGCTATGTAATGGCTGCATTGGATTGGATTTTAAATACTTTTGTAGACAAAAGAGTTCTAGAGATTAGAGCGTTTCCAAGACTACCTTTGCTACACAATTAAGTGTAAATAAAAGGCTTGGTAAGTAGTGGTACCAAATTTTGTTACTGCAATACAAACTGTTGCGGAATCATTAAAAAGAAACGCTTTTTTAGCAAAACTTTAAGCTGCACAAGGGAGCGTTTTCGGAAAAGATTTTATTTACGTTTTTTTCTTATTTTTTTGCCATAGAATAATGTTTTGTTCTATGCAATTTAGAAACACCCTGTATATCACATGCCTAGACATTTGTTAAGTAGTAAAAGAGATACCAAACTACCACGAAAAACGTTGCAACAAGAGGCTTTAACTATGACGACAATTTCTGTTAACTAAATTGACAACCAACTTGATTTTTATTAGTTACTATTAGGGAAGTCAAGCTAGTCATGTTTTATTTAGGCACACAAATCGGATAGTTTTACTGTAAACATTTTCTGCGAAAGGTAATTTTGGATGCAACAACATGTTCCTGTTCACAGAGAATTTTGCGACCGTTAACTGATTTGTATTTTTTGTAACCCATAGATTTCAAAATCTTATACAAAGTTATCCTCTCTCCCTTAAATTTATAATTCTCCTTTACTTCAGCCAAAAGATCATTCAAAGAAAAATATAGATTTTAAGAGTGGTATTGCCAAATTAGTTGTTACAAATCCTTTTCAAAAAAAATGATTCCGAAACAAAGTATTTTTGGGTCTTTTGCCAGATACCGAAGATTTTAGCTCGCCTGGTCTCTGTAGCACAATCACTTCTAATTTAGAATGCCCAACCTATAAAACAATTCCGTAAATTCAAGCAAAACGTTTATGTATTTATTTACCGCAAAAATGTCTTCTAGCGAATTATAGATACCTTGCAATTTAAATTTGGATTAATTCTTCTAAAATGTTTGAACGTTTTTATAATTTGCAGCTTTGTGTTTTCATTTACTATCTTTGGCATTATAGATTAGTATAATTGACATTAATAGATGCGAAATATAAGAAAAACTTGATCTCTTTTTAACAAAGCAAAGGTTTATGAAAAATTTTTAATCGTGCAACGGCGCCAAATACAGCCGCAGGTATGGCAATTAAAAAAGAACACTTCCAACTTAACAAAATGAAAGCATGGTCTATTACGACTCATAAACATCGTGAACGGTGTATAGACAGCCTAATGGACATTTGAAATACATATGATGACATATGTATCCTTTAATTCAAAGTTAGTGCAATTGTTATTGCAAAGCATTATTCACAAGAAATAGTTAAGAATATAAAAACAAAAATTTTGTGGTTGTTGCAAAAACTGCCTTAAAGTATGTACAAAAGAAATTGTTAACAATGACTGTGAGAAATTGTGCATAATAATTCCAACAACCAAAATTTTAGTGACGATATAAAATAAATATATTTAATGCGTATTCACAATAGCGTCTACAGCTTGTTAGCGCAGTTGGTCAGGGGACAACTTACAAACCAAGTGGCTACAACAACTCAGGTTCAAATCCCGATGACAGAGGCAGACAAAGCTATTAAATAAAAAAAATGTCAGGCAACCCTCATTCCACCTGAATATGGAGACATTCCAACCCCCTAAAAAAACAACAAAAATAATAGAATGATCTGAAACAAATTAGTTGAAAAAAATGTATTTAATTTTGTTTGACTTTTTGGATTTCTGGAAATTTGCGATAACAATAATTAACTTATAATAAAAATAATTTATGTAGTTTCATGAACGGTTTATCGTCAGCACGCGTACGGCATCGGCAGCAGCAACGTAACTAAGTAGTAACTATATAGTAAAGATATAGAAAATGCAATGTAACTTTTGAATGCTCGGAAGATTACTAGCCTTAGTGACATTCCCACAGATAGTTATCCAAACGTAATCTAAAAGTAACTCTACAGTTACAAAAACTGGCACATTCTTAACCAATAGTTAACTTATAGTTACCTTTTATTTTACTATTTCTTTACATCGTTTACTTTACACAGTTACTATGTTGTTACGAAATAGTAAAGTTTTGCTGTGTGGGGTGCTAAACAGAACAAAAAACAAATAACTAATCTAATTCAAAATAATAGTACAATGCTAATTTATATTTAATATCTAGAACTTCTAGGGAATAAATCATTATCACCAAACTTTTTCGTAATTTTGTTGGCTGTATCAGTAATTCTATTGCTAAGTACTAAGGCCAGGTTTTAATTCTTCAAAAAACACTGCTAGATTGATCACATCGTTTGCTGCTTTACCAAGATTGGTATCGCCATTAGAAAGGTTCTCCAGTAGTACAGCGCCTGACTCGAAACCAATCTTGATTTTGACTTTTTCAAATTTTAAATATTTTCCTCCATTTTCAGTAGCGTGTCCTTTTATGATGTCTTCTGTAACGGGAAAATGCTCAAAAGTATGCACAAGTCCCGGATAAGCCAGATACCGGTAGATGTTCAAGCCCATAGCTCATGTCGAAGGCGGTAGTAAGTTCCAAAATAGTAAATAATCCAGGCTTTGATGATCTTACCTGAACCTAAAACTTAGCTCTTGGCTAGAATGCCTAGAAGGGATATCAAAAGGGCGCCAGGAAACAGTCAAACTAAACAAGGAATAATCCGCCGACCTGTTTCTACATCGGCGAAAGCTCTGTATAAGGATGTCCATAGGAAATATCACCCTGTATACAGCAGCTCAAGATTGTTCTCGGATGTTAAAATGCACTCTCCACTCTATACGAAGCTTACATTGGCTTTATTAATTAACACAAGACGGACAATAATAAAATTATCATCAAGTCCAGAAACATGAGATAATAAAATATCATAATGTGCAACATAACTTCAGCATCTCTCTCTTTCTCATGATTAAAATAAACTTTACAAAACGTTAACTCTATAACACTCTTAACTTGTTAGAAACAAAAATTTTAATTCTTTATTACTGAAAACCTGGGCCACTCATAACACAATACATTACCTGATTATTTACACAAATAAAGCTTAACAAATAAAATACCAAAATAGATAAAACACAGTCCGTTTATTATATCTTCAACATGCAAAGAAAAAAAATGATTAACAAAGATTCAGTTCATGAAAGCATAAATTAATTAAATCAATAACGTCAAAAGTAATTCAATATGGAATGATGAAATAAATTCGAATAACATCAGTTATAAACAGAAACACTTTACAACTTTACACAAAAAAAAATGATATAATCATATTCAAACGAAACCTGAGCGGTTCGTTATTAAACTTGAGAAAAAACTATTAAGCAACACAAAATAACCATTAAATGATAAAAGTTAAACTATAATCTGCAAATAAATTTGCAATACTTAAACAGAAAGAAATCCTCAAAATGTATATTAACCAAAAACAATAGATAAAAGAGAATAAATCTCCCAACCGTAATAATAATAACAATAAGCTAAGCCCGTTTTCCGGAAAACATTAATAATGCTATCCTGACTTAACTAAGTTTCAAACTTTCTTCGCTGTGTCTCAAAATTTAAAAAAACAATACACAAAACAACATATTAAACATAATTCTTACTCAAAAGTAATTTGCAATCCGTCGTTAAGATTCCAGTAGTGATTCAACAGCAAACGGTATTAAGAGGTCGATGCTTAATTTAAATAAACTGAATTCACAAGAATTTTAAAAACACTATAATGACCATTAGCACAAAGCACTAACTTTAAATTTTTTTTAACAACACAAAGAAAGTGTATCTTACACATCCCACAAAATATTAGAACCCAAGGCAGTTCCACTAAAATTGGAAACCGGAGTTCCTTTCTTCTACAAAGTTTTCCAAACGATAACATTTAAAAACTTTAATCCGAAAGGTGAAATACGAGGGTGGTCTGAAAAGTTTCCGACCTCTACGTGAAGATGGCAGCACTCGTAAATAAAAGCTACTGAATTTCGTTGTTCATCTGTTGACAGTTACTCACCAAAGTTTCAGCCATTTTGGACGCACAGTTTTTATGTAACAGTCGTTTGAGTGAGTTGATGTGAGTTGTTTTGTAAAAATGGACAAAATCGAGTATCGAGATGTCATTAAATATTTGTTTTTGAAAGGCAATACGCCTTCGCAAATAAAAGATGAGTTGGATTCTGTGTATGGGGACTCTGCACCATCATTTACCACAGTGAAAGTTTGGGCTGCTGAATTTAAACGTGGCCGTAAGAGCTTGGGAGACGATGAACGTTCGGGACGTCCAAAAATTGCAACTACCGACGAAAACATCGCCAAAGTTCACCAAATGGTGCTAGACGACCGCCGAATTAAAGTGAGAGAGATAGCAGAGGTTATGAACATGTCAAAAGAACGTGTTTGTCACATATTAAATCAACATTTAGGCATGAGAAACCTGTCCGCGCGTTGGGTGCCGCGTTTGCTCACGTTAGACCAAAAACGTGTTCGAATGAATATTTCCAACGCCCTTTTGGCGCAGTTTAGGCGAAATAAATCCGAGTTTTGGCGCCGGTTAATTACTGTAGATGAAACTTGGATACACCATTATTCGCCCGAAACAAAAATACAGTCCAAACAGTGGACTGCAAAGAGGGAACCGGCTCCAAAAAAAAGCAAAAACTGTTTTTTCGGCTGGGAAAGTGATGGCGACTATTTTTTGGGATAGTCATGGAGTTATTTTAATCGATTATCTTCAAAAAGGAAAAACCAATACAGGAGCATACTATGCATCATTCCTTGACAAGCTGAAGGCAGAACTTGCGAAAAAACGGCCACATCTGCAGAAAAAGAAAATCCTGTTTCACCAAGACAACGCACCGTCTCACACCTCAGCTGTTGCCATGGCGAAAATTCACGAATTACGGTTTGAACTGCTTGACCATCCGCCTTACTCACCAGATCTAGCCCTAAGCAACTTCTTTTTGTTCCTCCATCTAAAAATTGCGCTCGGAAGACAAAGATTTTCGTCAAATGAAGAGGCAATCACCTTCGTGAACAATTATTTTGCAGAGAAAAATGCCGAGTACTATTTGGATGGGTTACAAAAATGGGAGCATCGCTGGGAGAAGTGTGTAGAGTTACAACGAGACTATGTTGAAAAATAAAAAAAAATTATCTTTTTTAGGTCGGAAACATTTCAGACCACCCTCGTATTAATGAATTTCCAGACGGCAAAACTTCAAACAACAAGGACTTTAAAACAGCAAAATTTCAACTAGCTCGTCGCAACTTGTTGTTTCCCAACAAAGTGGTTTATTATAACGCCGATGAGGCCAACACTGTGTCCATTGACACTTATTTGAGGTACGTTTCCACGTTTCTGGGTAAGCTCCTGTCGTAAGTGAATCCTAAGGCCAGATCCGACAAAATTGTCGCTGCCATAATTGTACCTCCTGCTAGAAAATAACGCACCGCGCTCAAGGAGCGAGCATCCCGCTCAAAACGAAAACTGGAACTCTTTTGTCTTTACTACAAACTGTTTTGATCAACCCAACAGTCGCAACAAAATATCAAAGCCAGTTACACAATGCTAAATCAAATCGAACACAAATAGACCATAAGAAATAAAAATTTTCCACGCATAATTTTTCTAATTTAAAACGACCTTTTTATTCGGCCGCAGATTGCTGACGCTAGACCATTAAACCGTATAACATAATTAAAGATTTCTAAGAAGAGAAAAACCATACGATGTATTTAGTCTGCTTAGATTTACTAAAAATCACGTATCGTGATAATTTACACAAAGAAACTATAATATCGAATTTATAAATGAGATCCAAATATAAAATATTCTTGCAATGAAGAAACATAAAACAGCTTGTTAAATGTATTCTACTTTTAACAAAGAACTTCAAAGAAGCCTTGAACAAAATGTTTGATAACCATAAAAGTATGACTGAATAAATTTTATAAACCGAAACGGAACGAGAAATTCACAGTAAATGAATACATTACAAACGAAATTTGCGGCAGAATGATTATGCAAAATTTTCAAAATGACATTACACTTCATGAGCAAAATTAGCTAAGTAAATCAATGTAAAAGTATAATTTGGGGTCATATCAATTTTGTGTAGAACTTACTGATGTTAAGGTAATATTTTCCCTTTTCTTTTAGTTCCAACACTAAGATCTTGGAATCAATTTCATAATTGCCCTCAATGTAGAGTTTAGGATGGTTTACTTTAACACAGGAATAATTTTTTTCTATTTTTGGCCTAAAATATTTAAAGGTTAAAAAACAATTTTAATCTTTTATGTTTGTACTTATATTAGTTCCAGAATAGTATAGTCAGATGCTCCCATTACCACTGAATTGGTAAGTTGTACATTAAGATGTGTATTACCAGATTCTGTATTTATAGAAGATTCATTCAATTTTAATGGTTCCAAAGATGGAATATTTGGTTCCCGAGTACCAACTTTGAGTCGTGGTGTAAGAGCAATAAGAAAGTTTTTGGTACATTGTGCTAGTTGAGGATCATTTCCATTACACACATAGATATAGTCCGCTAAGAAAATTGGTTAAAAAAACTACCAGGTTTATACCTATGAAATGAGACTTTCAGCTATTAGACCACAGATGTCGCTAGGAGTATTTTTAAACTGTCCCAAATGTCTTATTTTTTT
>VTPC01090410.1:0-15007 GCA_011009095.1 Ignelater luminosus | reverse complement strand
AAGTAACCATATAAAATATTTTGCATTTAGTTTATCTGATCTTTATTTTACAACTCTTCAAATTTAAGCATTTTCTCGTTTTCATGATTACCTACCAAAAAATAAACAAAGAATGTTTTTTGGGCCAACAAATACTTATATACTGAGTCTTTATACAAGGTGTATTAAGAAGGTCTTACATTAAGTATACAGGAACTTTTCCTTATAAATTAAAGACGTAAATCTGCTATTAAAATTTTCCTTCGACGTCGAGTCTTTCAGAAAATAATTGTTAAAGTTTTATACTGAAGAACAACATTTACCAAGAAACTTAATACTCAAAGACATTGTACTTTTCAAATGAGGTCTATTCTTTAACAAAGAACGAATAAGTTTTATTATTGTTTATGAAAATATAAAAAGGAATGTGCCTATTTTAAATTCATTAATTTTCGTGATCCGCAATTTTGTACAACTGATAACAATGAGTTTATATGATGTATTATTTAGTGTGCTGTATTTATTATTATAAACAGGTAATTTAGCACCTCCTTTATCTCTTAATTGTTAGCGTACATAAAACAGAAGATGCTGTCTTAAAGCAGTCCCGGAAAAAGCACACGAGGTGTAGTGCTAGAATTAGGTCTATACTATTAAACTGTTCACAGGATTCTCCAAGAAAAAGACCTACATCCTTATCATATTGCTAATGTCCAATGACTTCTGCTGAAGATAATAATCAAAGAATCCAATTTAGCAAATGGATATTAAATCATCATGAAAGTGATCCCAATTTTATTTCACGCGCGACAGCGTATTTAATATGCACAATGTCTATTAATAGACTGAAGAAAATCCTCGCACATTAAAAGAGCACTATTATCTACAATGTTTGGATAGAAATTATTGGGGGAAGACTTATTAATCCTTACTATATTCTTCCAAATCGACTGAATGGCAACTCTTCAAAATATGCAGCTCTAGAATGATAGTGCACACGTTCGTAATGGTTAGCAGTTCGTAAATAGTCAAATACAAAATTTCCTGAAAGATGGATCAGTGGTGGTGAACCAGTACCATGGCCACTGAAGTTCCCGACTAAGAGTTCTGGATTATTTTTTATTAAAACACCTTGAAGAAATTGTTTATTAAACACTAGTACTAAATTTTAAAAATCTTCAAGCTCAAATCAATAACGCTGCGAATACCATTATCGAAAAAATGATACATCGGGCAATAAAGCAATTACCAATCAGGGCTATGAAATGTTTTGAAGTTGAAGGAAGTCGTTTTGAACATTTGCTCTACCGTTGTTGTCGTTTGTAAGCATTTGTGATGCAAACCTACGAATCTCGTTAAAACTTCGAATTGAGTTTACTTTGAAATTTGGTGTTTGAATTTAAACGACTTTTATGTCAAAAGTAACCCGATTTCCTGCACCAATGCTTCAAAAAAGCATGGTTTGTTTTTTCACATGGTACTAAAAGAATATTTACTCTAAGAGATAAAAACTTTTTGATACCGAATCTCTGTACTTTATAGACCAAAAAATAGTGTATATAGTTTGTGAGACCTTTTTAATACACGCTGTGCTGTATGGATTTGTTAACAAGCATGGAAAATTCCAAAGCGATAGAATAACTTTTAAGGAAGCCGGAACTTTTTAAACATAGTAGTGCAGGACCTTGAAAATCATTGAACGAAATTTTGCTTAAATTTCGACGGGCTTGAAAACTGAAACCAGATAATCTAGAGGAGAAATATTGCATATGGTTACTTAGCACAATAAAGAGAATAAGTACACTAAGTGTCATCAACATCTGAGACCATGAGTGACTGCTTCTTGACGAACTTAATTTCTCGTCGAGACAAAAATTCTCTAGGCGAGGATGTCAAGATCTCAAGAAATCGTGGGCCTAAAATAATATCTTATCCTATTTGGTATTTTACTACCTAATCTTTTGTTCAAAAGCGCCAAAATTATCAGTTTTAATATTCCTTATCCGGAAAGATAGGCTTCGTATCAATATTTAATAAAAATGGAATGACTCAAAGTTGTTACTTCAAGAATGAAAAAGGATATATTATGTTGTAGAAAATTGTACGCTCATAATTTGGCGTAAGTGCAACTATTTGTAAAAGATCCCAAAACAACAAGTGTTATTTCTGCAGTACGACAGGCAAAGCCTACATTGGGACATTGAGAGCATTTCCTGGTAAACAGAAAACAAAGCTGGAAATGTTTGCAAGAAGTCAACCTTGACAAAATTTCATTGAGTATTTTGTTTAATGTTTACTGAACTGAAATTGTCCACTGAAATGCCATTACTGTCTGAGTTATGATCACACTATAATACGCTATGACTACATAAATATTGAGATGGAAAGATCTGAGAATGGGTTCAATTAATACGCACTCAAAAACGGTAGATTCTAAAAATATAATACGCGGTTATACTATTACATTAAGGGTAGATTTCAAAAATTTCCTAGAAAGTGTACACAAGTTTTGTAAAATAGAGAAACCTTGTAGCGAAAATTATACCAAATGCTTTAGACTTATAGCGCACTTTAAATATCTTCAGCAATAACTATACTACTACCTAGAATGTTGATGTCTGGAAATTCTTACTCTGTTGACTTTTTTATGGTATCTTAGAGTTATTTTAGAAATAATATAAAGAAAACTTTGTGAACAAGTTGTGACATATTAACTGTACAATGGGTTGCCGTAATAATATTATTATTATTAAATCCAAGTTTAAGAGAAATACCCTGTATAGTATAGCATATATGTAACTTTTAAAAGTTAATCTTTTAGAAAAAACTACTATTATAAATCAAAACTAAAAAGGGTAAGGTACCTGAATAATCTTCATTGTTTGTTCGTTTAAAAAGTGAGTATACTTGATGTAATGATGACACTATAACACGGCTTCATGAATTGCACTTGAAAGTGCCTACTTTCAGCTACCATATCTCATTTAATGTTTTTCTTCTTTGTTCATTTAATGTACTACACGTAGGTGTTTCTACTAGACTTGATAAGTAACAATATATTCCTAGATTAGTTAAAAACATTCAAAGATCGATTTTACATCTATCTATTATAAAAAGTTATACTTTTCTGTAAAAAATACCCGAGAAAATAAAAAGTACAGAGAAATAAAAACAGGCATTTAATACTGAATAAGAGAAAAATATGTTAAAGCAAGCAATTGCTAATTCTTGCACGCTACTGGATAATTACAAATCTCAATAACGCCCAAAAAAAGTCAATTATGACGCACGTAGCTTTTAAATGCAAGTTAATGGTTGGATTGCAAGTCTTATAATACTTAAAATATTACCTTTTTGGCAAAATGTACGTCAAAGTAGAATTTTTAGTGTTATTTTCCAAACTCGTGGTAGGACAATGTGCAACCGTTCGTACGTATTTGCATTAATTAGATGTTGTTTTTGTGATGGTGCTTTTTAAACATGATACATATTTATTTTGCAATATATATAATTAGATAGTTTTTACAATGTTATAAATAAGTATGCTATAGATATGATTCAATTAAAAATTCTAAACAAGATTTTAAATTAAAATTAACCTTCTTCAAAACAAATACAAAATACTTTAAATTTAATTTAACAATTTAATAATTGTTTGATACTTTTGAACTTTTTCCTATAGTTTTTTTAACCAATTTTCTTAGCGGACTATATCTAGGTGTGTAATGAAAATGATCCTCAACTAGCACAATGTATCAAAAACTTTCTTATTGCTCTTACACCACGACTCAAAGTTGTTACTCGGGAACCAAATATTCCATCTTTGAAACCATTAAAATTGAATGAATCTTCTATAAATACAGAATCTGGTAATACACATCTTAATGTACAACTTATCAATTCAGTGGTAATGGGAGCATTATACTATTCTGGAACTAACATAAGTTAAAATTGTTTTTTAACCTTTAAATATTTTAGGCCAAAAATAGAAAAAAATTATTTCCGTGTTAAAGTAAACCATCCTAAACTCTACATTGAGGGCAATTATGAAATTGAAAGATCTTAGTGTTGGAACTAAAAGAAAAGGGAAAATATTACCTTAACATCAGTAAGTTCTACACAAAATTGATATGATCCCAAATTATACTTTTACATTGATTTACTTAGCTAATTTTGCTCATGAAGTGTAATGTCATTTTGAAAATTTTGCATAATCATTCTGCCGCAAATTTCCTTTGTAATGTATTCATTTACTGTGAATTTCTCGTTCCGTTTCGGTTTATAAAATTTATTCAGTCATACTTTTATGGTTATCAAGCATTTTCTTCAAGGCTTCTTTAAAGTTCTTTGTTAAAAATAAAATACATTTAACAAGCTGTTTTATGTTTCTTCATTGCAAGAATATTTTATATTTGGGTCTCATTTATAAATTCGATATTATAGTTTCTTTGTGTAAATTATCACGATACGTGATTTTTAGTAAATCTAAGCAGACTAAATACATCGTATGGTTTTTCTCTTCTTAGAAATCTTTAATTATGTTATACGGTTTTAATGGTCTAGCGTCAGCAATCTGCGGCCGAATAAAAAGGTCGTTTTAAATTAGAAAAATTATGTGTGGAAAATTTTTATTTCTTATGGGCTATTTGTGTTCGATTTGATTTAGCATTGTGTAACTGGCTTTGATATTTTGTTGCGACTGTTGGGTTGATCAAAACAGTTTGTAGTAAAGACAAAAGAGTTCCAGTTTTAGTTTTGAGCGGGATGCTCGCTCCTTGAGCGCGGTGCGTTATTTTCTAGCAGCAGATGCAATTATGGCAGCGACAATTTTGTCGGGTCTGGCCTTAGGATTTACGTACGACGGGAGCTTACTCAGAATATTTGTGTGGAAATGTACCTCAAATAAGTGTCAATGGACACAGTGTTGGCCGAATCGGCGTTATAATAAACCACTTTGTTGGGAAAAAACAAGTTGCGACGAGCTAGTTGAAATTTTGCTGATTTAAAGTCCTTGTTGTTTGAAGTTTTTCCGTCTGGAAATTTATTAATACGAGGGTGGTCTGAAAAGTTTCCGACCTAACAAAGATACAAGACATTTTTTCTGAAAATTTTTTTTTATTTTTCAACATAGTCTCCTTGTAACTCTACACACTTCTCCCAGCGATGCTCCCATTTTTGTAACCCGTCCAAATAGTACTCGGCATTTTTCTCTGCAAAATAACTGTTCACGAAGGTGATTGCCTCTTCATTTGATGAAAATCTTTGTCCTCCGAGCGCAATTTTTAGATGAGGGAACAAAAAGAAGTCGCTTGGGGCTAGATCTGGTGAGTAAGGCGGATGGTCAAGCAGTTCAAACCGTAATTCGTGGATTTTCGCCATGGCAACCGCTGAGGTGTGAGACGGTGCGTTGTCTTGGTGAAACAGGATTTTCTTTTTCTGCAAATGTGGCCGTTTTTTCGCAAGTTCTGCCTTCAGCTTGTCAAGTAATGATGCATAGTATGCTCCTGTAATGGTTTTTCCTTTTTGAAGATAATCGATTCAAATAACTCCATGACTATCCCAAAAAACAGCCGCCATCACTTTCCCAGCCGAAAGAACAGTTTTTGCTTTTTTTTTGGAGCCGGTTCCCCCTTTGCAGTCCACTGTTTGGACTGTATTTTTGTTTCGGGCGTATAATGGTGTATCCAAGTTTCATCTACAGTAATTAACCGGCGCCAAAACTCGGATTTATTTCGCCTAAACTGCGCCAAAAGAGCGTTGGAAATATTCATTCGAACACGTTTTTGGTCTAACGTGAGCAAACGCGGCACCCAACGCGCGGACAGCTTTCTCGTGCCTAAACGTTGATTTAATATGTGACAAACACGTTCTTTTGACATGTTCACAACCTCTGCTATCTCTCTCACTTTAATTCGGCGGTCGTCTAGCACCATTTAGTGAACTTTGGCGATGTTTTCGTCGGTAGTTGCAGTTTTTGGACGTCCCGAACGTTCATCGTCTCCCAAGCTCTTACGGCCACGTTTAAATTCAGCAGCCTAGAATTTCACTGTGGTAAATGATGGTGCAGAGTCCCCATACACAGAATCCAACTCATCTTTTATTTGCGAAGGCGTATTGCCTTTCAAAAACAAATATTTAATGACATCTCGATACTCGATTTTGTCCATTTTCACAAAAAGACTCACATCAACTCACTCATACGACTGTTACATAAAAACTGCGAGTCGAAAATGGCTGAAACTTTGGTGAGTAACTGTCAACAGATGAACAACGAAATTCAGTAGCTTTTATTTACGAGTGCTGCCATCTTCACGTTGAGGTCGGAAACCCTCGTATTTCACCTTTTGGATTAATGTTTTTAAATGTCATCTTTTGAAAAACTTCGTAGAAGAAAGGAACTCCGGTTTCCAATTTTAGTGGAACTGCCTTGGGTTCTAATATTTTGTGGGATGTGTAAAATACACTCTCTTTGTGTTGTTAAAAAAATTTAAAGTTAGTGCTTTGTGCTAATGGTCATTATAGTGTTTTGAAAATTCTTGTGAATTAAGTTTATTAAAATTAAGCATCGACCTCTTAATACCATTTGCTGTTGAATCACTACTGGAATCTTAACGACGGATTGCAAATTACTTTTGAGTAAGAATTATGTTTAATATGTTGTTTTCTGTATTGTTTTTTTAAATTTTGAGACACAGCGGCGAAAGTTTGAAACTTAGTTAAGTCAAGATAGCATTATAAATGTTTTCCGGAAAACGGGCTTAGCTTATTGTTATTATTATTACGGTTGGGAGATTTATTCTCTTTTATCTGTTGTTTTTGGTTAATATACATTTTGAGGATTTCTTTCTGTTTAAGTATTGCAAATTTATTTGCAGATTATACTTTAACTTTTATCATTTAATGGTTATTTTGTGTTGCTTAATAGTTTTTTTTTTCAAGTTTAATAACGAACCCCTCAGGTTTTGTTTGAATATGATTTTATCATTTTTCTTTGTGTAAAGTTGTAATTTATTTTATCATTCCATATTGAATTACTTTTGACGTTATTGATTTAATTAATTTATGCTTTCATGAACTGAATCTTTGTTAATCATTTTTTTTCTTTGCATATTGAAGATATAATAAACGCACTGTGTTTTATCTATTTTGGTATTTTATTTGTTAAGCTTTATTTGTGTAAATAATCAGGTAATGTATTGTGTTATGAGTGGCCCAGGTTTTCAGTAATAAAGAATTAAAATTTTTGTTTCTAACAAGTTAAGAGTGTTATAGAGTTAACGTTTTGTAAAGTTTATTTTAATCATGAGAAAGAGAGAGATGCTGAAGTTATGTTGCACATTATGATATTTTATTATCTCATGTTTTTGGACTTGATGATAATTTTATTATTGTCCGTCTTGTGTTAATTAATAAAGCCAATGTAAGCTTCGTATAGAGTGGAGAGTACATTTTAACATCCGAGAACAATCTTGAGCTGCTGTATACAGGGTGATATTTCCTATGGACATCCTTATACAGAGCTTTCGCCGATGTGGAAACAGGTCGGCGGATTATTCCTTGTTTAGTATGACTGTTTCCTGGCTCCCTTTTGATATCCCTTCTAGGCATTCTAGCCAAGAGCTAAGTTTTAGGTTCAGGCAAGATCATCAAAGCCTGGATTATTTACTATTTTGGAACTTACTTCCGCCTTCGACATGAGCTATGGGCTTGAACATCTACCGGTAACTGGCTTATCCGGGACTTGTGCATACTTTTGAGCATTTTCCCGTTACAGAAGACATCATAAAAAAACACGCTACTGAAAATGGAGGAAAATATTTAAAATTTGAAAAAGTCAAAATCAAGATTGGTTTCGAGTCAGGCGCTTTGCTACTGGAGAACCTTTCTAATGGCGATACCAATCTTGGTAAAGCAGTAAACGATGCCATCAATCTAGCAGTGTGTTTTGAAGAATTAAAACCTGGTCTTAGTACTTAGCAATGGAATTACTGATACAGCTAACAAAATTACGAAAAAGTTTGGTGATAATAATTTATTCCCTAGAAGTTCTAGAAATTAAATATAAATTAGCATTGTACTATTGTTTTGAATTAGATTAGTTATTTGTTTTTTGTTCTGTTTAGCACCCCAAAACTTTACTATTTCGTAACAACATAGTAACTGTGTAAAGTAAACGATGTAAAGAAATAGTAAAATAAAAGGTAGCTATAAGTTAACTATTGGTTAAGAATGTCCCGGTTTTTGTAACTGTCGAGTTACTTTTAGATTACGTTTGGATAACTATCTGTGGGAATGTCACTAAGCCTAGCAATCTTCCGAGCATTCAAAAATTACATTGCATTTTCTATATCTTTACTATATAGTTACTATTTAGTTACGTTGCTGCTGCCGATGCCGTACGCGTGCTGACGATAAACCGTTCATGAAACTACATAAATTATTTTTATTATAAATTAATTATTGTTATCGAAAATTTCCAGAAATCCAAAAAGTCAAACAAAATTAAAAACATTTTTTTCAACTAATTTGTTTTAGATCATTCTATTATTTTTGTTGTTTTTTTGGGGGACTGGAATGTCTCCATATTCAGGTGGAATGAGGGTTGCCTGACATTTTTTTTTATTTAATAGCTTTGTCTGCCTTTGTCACCGGGATTTGAACCTGAGTTGTTGTAGCCACCTGGTTTGTAAGTTGTCCTCCTGACCAACTGCGTTAACAAGCTGTAGACGCTATTGTGAATACGCATTAAATATATTTATTTTAAATCGTCATTAAAATTTTGAAACAGGTTGTTGGAATTATTATGCACAATTTCTCACAGCCATTGTTAACAATTTCTTTTGTACATACTTTAAGGCAGTTTTTGCAACAACCACAAAATTTTTGTTTTTATATTCTTAACTATTTCTTGTGAATAATGCTTTGCAATAACAATTGCACTAACTTTAAATTAAAGGATACATATGTCATCATATGTATTTCAAATGTCCATTAGGCTGTCTATACACCGTTCACGATGTTTATGAGTCGTAATAGACCATGCTTTCATTTTGTTAAGTTGGAAGTGTCCTTTTTTAATTGCCATACCTGCGGCTGTATTTGGCGCCGTTGCACGATTAAAAATTTTTCATAAACCTTTACTTTGTTAAAAAGAGATCAAGTTTTTCTTATATTTCGCATCAATTAATGTCAATTATACTAATCTATAATGCCAAAGATTGTAAATGAAAACACAAAGCTGCAAATTATAAAAACGTTCAAACATTTTAGAAGAATTAATTCAAATTTAAATTGCAAGGTATCTATAATTCGCTAGAAGAAATTTTTGCGGTAAATAAATACATAAACGTTTTGCTTGAATTTACGGAATTGTTTTATAGGTTGGGCATTCTAAATTAGAAGTGATCGTGCTACAGAGACCAGGCGAGCTAAAATCTTCGGTATCTGGCAAAAGACCCAAAAATAATTTGTTTTGGAATCATTTTTTTTGAAAAGGATTTGTAACAACTAATTTGGCAATACCACTCTCAAAATCTATATTTTTCTTTGAATGATCTTTTGGCTGAAGTAAAGGAAAATTATAAAGTTAAGGGAGAGAGGACAACTTTGTATAAGATTTTGAAATCTATGGGTTACAAAAAATACAAATCAGTTAACGGTCGCAAAATTCTCTGTGAACAAAAAGATGTTGTTGCATCCAAAATTACCTTTCTTAGAAAATGTTTACAGTAAAACTATCCGATTTGTGTGCCTAAATAAAGCATGGCTAGCTTGACTTCCCTAATAGTAACTAATAAAAATCAAATTGGTTGTCAATTTAGTTAACAGAAATTGTCGTCATGGTTAAAGCCTCTTGTTGCAACGTTTTTCGTGGTAGTTTGGTATCTCTTTTACTACTTAACAAATGTCTAGGCATGTGATATACAGGGTGTTTCAAAATTGCATAGAACAAAACATTATTCTATAGCAAAAAAAATAAGAAGAAAACGTAAATAAAATCTTTTCCAAAAACGCTCCCTTGTGCAGCTTAAAGGTTTGCTAAAAAAGCGTTTCTTTTTAATGATTCCGCAACAGTTTGTGTTGCAGTAACAGAATTTGGTACTACTACTTACCAAGCCTTTTATTTACACTTAATTCTGTTGCAAAGGTAGTCTTGGAAACGCTCTAATCTCTAGAACTCTTTTGTCTTCAGAAGTATTTAAAATCCAATCCAATGCAGCCATTACATAGCCTGTTTTATTTGGAAAGAATTTTTCTTCTTCAAAGTTATTTTCATAAACATATATACATTCTAAAACTCCAAAAGACATTAGAGGTTCGGATACATTTTTGTATACAATGTGGAGAACGGCCTCCACCCTCCAAGCGCACTTTTGAGACAAAAGCAGTTTTGGAAAAGTAACGTCAAACAAAGGCCTTGATAAGTAGTGCATATACACCAAATCTCGTTACTGCATCACAAACTGTTGTGGAATTATTGGCAAAAACTTGCCTTCTGTAGTAAAATTTTAAGCAGCGTAGCTCTACAGAAAAGCTTTTCGGAAAGCAATTTATATGGATTTTTGTCTTATTTTTCGTCACAGAGTAATGTCCTTATATTTGTTCTTTGCAATTGAGAAACATCTTGCTTACGTATAAATGAAATCAAACTTAGGGCGTCAAATTTGAATACACAAGAAAAACCACAAGGCAAGTAAATAAATAACTTTAAGGAAAACGTTATGCTGATCTGAATTAATACGTAAATTTTAAAAGATGAAGGAGACAAAACCTGAATCAAAACATAAACGCACGAACGAAATGCATTACAGTAATTGTCAGGGTTGTCAGGTGTTTCTGGTTTGGACGCATTGCTAAATATTACGATTCAAAACGCCATCTATTGCAAAGATCTATAAACATATGTAAAAGAAGCTCTTTAAATTACGTGGCGTAAAACTCATTTTTAATTCTCCCTCCCTACTAGCAATGCAACTCAAAACCCCCTCTTGATAATTACATAATATTGCATCAAGTCCCTTTCTAAATTTAAAATGCAGTCATGACTCTTGAGAGAGTACTCCTTAGAACAACGCTCCAATTTAAACATGGGGGGTATACAAAAAAATAATATGGCTTGGCACTGTGATTTTGACATGTAACAAACAAATGATACAGATTGGACTTTTAAAGATATATATTCCGGCTAACTAGTTTATTCCTATCAAAAGAACAGATCATCAGATCAAACTTTATGTTTTTGTGGATCAAAAATTACAGATATAAAAAATGTTTCTAAAGAAAATATCTTTTTGGAAACAAATTGAAAGTTTTCAGTCTAGGCTCTAAAGAGTTATCACCAAATGGTATTGTGACATTTTCGTTTAATACACTTGCAATTTACTAATGAAGACCAAAACCATCTCTAAATGTGATTTATAGTCACAAAACATGCCATACCAAAAATTATAAAAATCGATCAAAGCCTACTATTTTTATACGCAAAATTAATTTTTTTTTCAAAAAACTTTCACGCCTGGTACCAACTTAACGAGACGATTTTGGATACAGTTAAGTTGGGTTAAATCGTATTTTTATGCCAGGAGTTTGCAGTTAAGCTATGTCCCAACCTTTTGGAGACACCCTGTATATATATCTTAAAATAATCGTTTCTATACTATATCGGCGGATGTTCACATGTCCATGTGTAAAACCGGCTTCAAGCACGTGTTTTTCAGCTAATACGCTGTATACGCCAGTTAAAATGCTATTTGCCAGAACCACTATTTATAGCGCCAATTAGAGAAAAAAGATGCCAGTTTTACGGAAAATAGCCAAACCTGGCAATTCTGGTGTAGCAACAGATCGTTTGATGTGGCAATGCTGCAAGCATTAACTTCAAAATCACTATGGGTTCTTCAATTGCTGATAACACAGCACTGTTGGGTTCAAGACGTTGTGATGAAGGCGGTAATACATTTAAAAGGTATGATGTCATTTATGAGATGCAACGGAAATGACATTGTAGTACAATTTTTACCCTTTTGGGATGACTTCATTATCTGGCAATTTTACTCTGTTTCTTCCTTTTGTTAGACCTTAGGCCCGTTATTGTTCTTCTGCGTCTTTAATGTGGCTGTTCCTGAGACGAGGATGCCCAGCTTATCAGCCATGTTTTGGTGGTCCTCCTAGTGGTCTTCTTGTGTTGGGTTTATTATCGCTTGTTATTTTGACTATTCTATTGTTTCACATTCTTGTTATGTGATTATTACATTTCCGTCTTTGTTTTCTTGTCCATCGTATAAGGTTTTGTACATCACATGTTTTTTTTATTTCCTCATTTCTCGTTCTATCTATCAATGTCACAGAGGATAGGGATACAGAGAATTCACTCTTAATAGACACTTGGACGATGTTCTATCCTTTTCTTGTATGTGCGTAGAGGTACTGAAATCTTGTCTGCTCTGCGCAAATTGCAGAACTGGACTAGCTCAAGCGCAATTATTTTATGTTATTTTATTTCTCCGTTTCCAAATATCGGCACTTGGTTTATAGACAATATTTAAAGTGTTTTACAATTTGTGGTGTAACGTATGGTTAATTTTTACAGTTTAGTGTGCGTGTTATTTGTTATTAATGTTTACAGTTTTTCTAGTTGAACAATTGTTGGCAAAAAAAACAGCGCATGCGCGAAGGGGTACCACGTGACAACTGAAACTTTGAAATGCTCCCATAGGCCTTTACATTGAAGTGAATTCTCTGTATCTCTATCCTCTGTGTCAATGTATATCTTGTGATGTTTCTTAGGGTTCTCATTTTCGCTGTTCTGAGTAATCTTTTTGTTTGAGTTGTACCGATCCTCCCGGTCGTTGGTAGCGTCCTCAAAGGAAGGATGTTACTCTAAGCGTCCACCACTATAAAAATAAATAACGCACTAAAAGTAAAACAATTATCGTATCTATTTCTAACTCCAGGCATACACATAGACAATTTCCAATTCTTCCTTCGTTATTTTACCAAGAATTTAATTATAAAATAGGAAATAAACCAAACATAAAAGTAATGTTAAAAGTTTTAAATAATTATTATAATTACAGTTCGCTCTGGTTATTACCACGTTTATATAAATAAAAAAAACAAAAAGACAATAATAATAAGGAATGAATCTGACCTGTCTGGAAAAATCCAAATTGGTTTCTTAACACACGTTATTCATTTTTGTTTTTTTTTAATTTTAAATTAATTAACACCACTAAACTAATAAAAATTTCCAAGAGTTGTTAAACTCGGGAAGATTCCGAAAGAACTGTCTTAGACAATGTCAGAAGCTTTCCTTGTTGACTCCATTTCCGAAGTCAATCCTGAAGGCTTCACACGTGAACTTCAACATGCCGAAATTCGAAGCTTGACGTAGATTTTTCCATCTGTGAACTTGACGTTTTCAGCGTTTGTTTTTACACCGTAATATTAAAATTCCGAATTATTAACTGCTGGCTAAATTAATACTTTTAATATTTTTTTCTTTTTTTTCTCTATTTTTATTTCTTACGTACATTATTAATTTTTTGGAAATTAATAGCATGTATTACAGAGTGTTATTTGTTCTTGACTCACCAGCGTATGCCATTATAGGTCTCACGCATGTTTTGTATATTCTCACCTTTGCTTCCGTACTCATGTATTTCTTTCTATTTCTTCTTTTAAGAGGTTTCCGCCACTTATGATTTCAACGCTTAAGTAGTTAAAAGTATTGATCTGTTCTATATTTCTTCTCTCTGTTGATAGTTTGCACCGTTGAGGCTCTTTAGATATTACTAATGTCTTTGTCTTGTCTATAGATATTTTCAGCTGCGATTACCGCATTGTCTGCATAGCATATTATTTTAATTTCATTTGTATCCTTTTTGCGTCTGTTTGATATCTTTTATAAGTATGTCGAGTATCATATTAAAAAGTGCTGGGCTAAAAATCACCTTGTCTAATTCCTTGTGGTGTCCTTGTTGTTGACTTTAATATGTGTGTTTGCTTCTCTGTTTAGTTCTTCTTTTAGTTTCCTGATTTGTTTTAGAATGTCTAACCTGATTCTGGCCAATGCTTTGGTCAGATCAATGAAGCACATGTAGATTGGTTTATTGAATTCTACTGCCGTTTCTGCTAATTGTCGCATTATGTATATTGCATCTATCGTTGATCTGTTTTTTCGAAAGCCCTGTTGTTCTTCACTGAATTTGTATGCTTTTTTAATCATTGCTTTTAGGATGCTAGTTAAGGTTTTTATTACTGAGATTAGTAGGGTTATCCCTCTATAGTTTTCTGGATTTTTCTTTTCTTCTTTTCTGAATATAGTGATCGTTACACTCGTTTGTAACTACCTATAGCTCAAATTAGGTCAGAAACAAACTTGACAACCCTGACAGTAACTAAAATGCATAAAAGCATAAACGAGGTGCCTTTTTGTTTTGTTTGTTATCTCTACTTAACTAAAGACAAAACAAAAAGGCAAGTTGTGACGTCCTTCCAAAAAGGTAAAAATTCAATTTTACAAGGGCTATAAATGGAAAGTAAAGAGTCTCTTGTTTATGTTGTTAACTTATCTAACAAGAAATGATTGGCTGCTATTTGTTGAATATCAAAATCAACCATAGGCATTCATGACTTTTGCTTGAAAAACAGTTTTTATTGACTAGCTTCCTAAAACAAAAGGATACCTGTGTAAAATCAGAAAGCATTTTAAAAAACTCCCCAAAAGCATCAAAATCGAATAGATGTGTCTCATTGTATCTCTTACGATTTATGAGAATCCAACTAATGGTGGGTAAAAATGTAAGTTACCGCCTTGTGTGTAATTTTTGCAGTCAAGCAGATAAGCATCTTAAACACTATAATAGTAAAAAATGATTGATTATTTAAACGACGTCATCTTAGCTAAAAATTAATCATACAGGAAAAATACTTTTAGACGTCAAAAGTAGAATAAAAAACACCTTTCGATAATTTTGATTATTTGCTCCTTTAAAAAACGAAGTACTAAAAGTACGATACCCTTTTT
>VTPC01090409.1:16552-31559 GCA_011009095.1 Ignelater luminosus | reverse complement strand
AAAAAGGGTATCGTACTTTTAGTACTTCGTTTTTTAAAGGAGCAAATAATCAAAATTATCGAAAGGTGTTTTTTATTCTACTTTTGACGTCTAAAAGTATTTTTCCTGTATGATTAATTTTTAGCTAAGATGACGTCGTTTAAATAATCAATCATTTTTTACTATTATAGTGTTTAAGATGCTTATCTGCTTGACTGCAAAAATTACACACAAGGCGGTAACTTACATTTTTACCCACCATTAGTTGGATTCTCATAAATCGTAAGAGATACAATGAGACACATCTATTCGATTTTGATGCTTTTGGGGAGTTTTTTAAAATGCTTTCTGATTTTACACAGGTATCCTTTTGTTTTAGGAAGCTAGTCAATAAAAACTGTTTTTCAAGCAAAAGTCATGAATGCCTATGGTTGATTTTGATATTCAACAAATAGCAGCCAATCATTTCTTGTTAGATAAGTTAACAACATAAACAAGAGACTCTTTACTTTCCATTTATAGCCCTTGTAAAATTGAATTTTTACCTTTTTGGAAGGACGTCACAACTTGCCTTTTTGTTTTGTCTTTAGTTAAGTAGAGATAACAAACAAAACAAAAAGGCACCTCGTTTATGCTTTTATGCATTTTAGTTACTGTCAGGGTTGTCAAGTTTGTTTCTGACCTAATTTGAGCTATAGGTAGTTACAAACGAGTGTAACGATCACTATATTCAGAAAAGAAGAAAAGAAAAATCCAGAAAACTATAGAGGGATAACCCTACTAATCTCAGTAATAAAAACCTTAACTAGCATCCTAAAAGCAATGATTAAAAAAGCATACAAATTCAGTGAAGAACAACAGGGCTTTCGAAAAAACAGATCAACGATAGATGCAATATACATAATGCGACAATTAGCAGAAACGGCAGTAGAATTCAATAAACCAATCTACATGTGCTTCATTGATCTGACCAAAGCATTGGCCAGAATCAGGTTAGACATTCTAAAACAAATCAGGAAACTAAAAGAAGAACTAAACAGAGAAGCAAACACACATATTAAAGTCAACAACAAGGACACCACAAGGAATTAGACAAGGTGATTTTTAGCCCAGCACTTTTTAATATGATACTCGACATACTTATAAAAGATATCAAACAGACGCAAAAAGGATACAAATGAAATTAAAATAATATGCTATGCAGACAATGCGGTAATCGCAGCTGAAAATATCTATAGACAAGACAAAGACATTAGTAATATCTAAAGAGCCTCAACGGTGCAAACTATCAACAGAGAGAAGAAATATAGAACAGATCAATACTTTTAACTACTTAAGCGTTGAAATCATAAGTGGCGGAAACCTCTTAAAAGAAGAAATAGAAAGAAATACATGAGTACGGAAGCAAAGGTGAGAATATACAAAACATGCGTGAGACCTATAATGGCATACGCTGGTGAGTCAAGAACAAATAACACTCTGTAATACATGCTATTAATTTCCAAAAAATTAATAATGTACGTAAGAAATAAAAATAGAGAAAAAAAAGAAAAAAATATTAAAAGTATTAATTTAGCCAGCAGTTAATAATTCGGAATTTTAATATTACGGTGTAAAAACAAACGCTGAAAACGTCAAGTTCACAGATGGAAAAATCTACGTCAAGCTTCGAATTTCGGCATGTTGAAGTTCACGTGTGAAGCCTTCAGGATTGACTTCGGAAATGGAGTCAACAAGGAAAGCTTCTGACATTGTCTAAGACAGTTCTTTCGGAATCTTCCCGAGTTTAACAACTCTTGGAAATTTTTATTAGTTTAGTGGTGTTAATTAATTTAAAATTAAAAAAAAACAAAAATGAATAACGTGTGTTAAGAAACCAATTTGGATTTTTCCAGACAGGTCAGATTCATTCCTTATTATTATTGTCTTTTTGTTTTTTTTATTTATATAAACGTGGTAATAACCAGAGCGAACTGTAATTATAATAATTATTTAAAACTTTTAACATTACTTTTATGTTTGGTTTATTTCCTATTTTATAATTAAATTCTTGGTAAAATAACGAAGGAAGAATTGGAAATTGTCTATGTGTATGCCTGGAGTTAGAAATAGATACGATAATTGTTTTACTTTTAGTGCGTTATTTATTTTTATAGTGGTGGACGCTTAGAGTAACATCCTTCCTTTGAGGACGCTACCAACGACCGGGAGGATCGGTACAACTCAAACAAAAAGATTACTCAGAACAGCGAAAATGAGAACCCTAAGAAACATCACAAGATATACATTGACACAGAGGATAGAGATACAGAGAATTCACTTCAATGTAAAGGCCTATGGGAGCATTTCAAAGTTTCAGTTGTCACGTGGTACCCCTTCGCGCATGCGCTGTTTTTTTTGCCAACAATTGTTCAACTAGAAAAACTGTAAACATTAATAACAAATAACACGCACACTAAACTGTAAAAATTAACCATACGTTACACCACAAATTGTAAAACACTTTAAATATTGTCTATAAACCAAGTGCCGATATTTGGAAACGGAGAAATAAAATAACATAAAATAATTGCGCTTGAGCTAGTCCAGTTCTGCAATTTGCGCAGAGCAGACAAGATTTCAGTACCTCTACGCACATACAAGAAAAGGATAGAACATCGTCCAAGTGTCTATTAAGAGTGAATTCTCTGTATCCCTATCCTCTGTGACATTGATAGATAGAACGAGAAATGAGGAAATAAAAAAAACATGTGATGTACAAAACCTTATACGATGGACAAGAAAACAAAGACGGAAATGTAATAATCACATAACAAGAATGTGAAACAATAGAATAGTCAAAATAACAAGCGATAATAAACCCAACACAAGAAGACCACTAGGAGGACCACCAAAACATGGCTGATAAGCTGGGCATCCTCGTCTCAGGAACAGCCACATTAAAGACGCAGAAGAACAATAACGGGCCTAAGGTCTAACAAAAGGAAGAAACAGAGTAAAATTGCCAGATAATGAAGTCATCCCAAAAGGGTAAAAATTGTACTACAATGTCATTTCCGTTGCATCTCATAAATGACATCATACCTTTTAAATGTATTACCGCCTTCATCACAACGTCTTGAACCCAACAGTGCTGTGTTATCAGCAATTGAAGAACCCATAGTGATTTTGAAGTTAATGCTTGCAGCATTGCCACATCAAACGATCTGTTGCTACACCAGAATTGCCAGGTTTGGCTATTTTCCGTAAAACTGGCATCTTTTTTCTCTAATTGGCGCTATAAATAGTGGTTCTGGCAAATAGCATTTTAACTGGCGTATACAGCGTATTAGCTGAAAAACACGTGCTTGAAGCCGGTTTTACACATGGACATGTGAACATCCGCCGATATAGTATAGAAACGATTATTTTAAGATATATATACAGGGTGTCTCCAAAAGGTTGGGACATAGCTTAACTGCAAACTCCTGGCATAAAAATACGATTTAACCCAACTTAACTGTATCCAAAATCGTCTCGTTAAGTTGGTACCAGGCGTGAAAGTTTTTTGAAAAAAAAATTAATTTTGCGTATAAAAATAGTAGGCTTTGATCGATTTTTATAATTTTTGGTATGGCATGTTTTGTGACTATAAATCACATTTAGAGATGGTTTTGGTCTTCATTAGTAAATTGCAAGTGTATTAAACGAAAATGTCACAATACCATTTGGTGATAACTCTTTAGAGCCTAGACTGAAAACTTTCAATTTGTTTCCAAAAAGATATTTTCTTTAGAAACATTTTTTATATCTGTAATTTTTGATCCACAAAAACATAAAGTTTGATCTGATGATCTGTTCTTTTGATAGGAATAAACTAGTTAGCCGGAATATATATCTTTAAAAGTCCAATCTGTATCATTTGTTTGTTACATGTCAAAATCACAGTGCCAAGCCATATTATTTTTTTGTATACCCCCCATGTTTAAATTGGAGCGTTGTTCTAAGGAGTACTCTCTCAAGAGTCATGACTGCATTTTAAATTTAGAAAGGGACTTGATGCAATATTATGTAATTATCAAGAGGGGGTTTTGAGTTGCATTGCTAGTAGGGAGGGAGAATTAAAAATGAGTTTTACGCCACGTAATTTAAAGAGCTTCTTTTACATATGTTTATAGATCTTTGCAATAGATGGCGTTTTGAATCGTAATATTTAGCAATGCGTCCAAACCAGAAACACCTGACAACCCTGACAATTACTGTAATGCATTTCGTTCGTGCGTTTATGTTTTGATTCAGGTTTTGTCTCCTTCATCTTTTAAAATTTACGTATTAATTCAGATCAGCATAACGTTTTCCTTAAAGTTATTTATTTACTTGCCTTGTGGTTTTTCTTGTGTATTCAAATTTGACGCCCTAAGTTTGATTTCATTTATACGTAAGCAAGATGTTTCTCAATTGCAAAGAACAAATATAAGGACATTACTCTGTGACGAAAAATAAGACAAAAATCCATATAAATTGCTTTCCGAAAAGCTTTTCTGTAGAGCTACGCTGCTTAAAATTTTACTACAGAAGGCAAGTTTTTGCCAATAATTCCACAACAGTTTGTGATGCAGTAACGAGATTTGGTGTATATGCACTACTTATCAAGGCCTTTGTTTGACGTTACTTTTCCAAAACTGCTTTTGTCTCAAAAGTGCGCTTGGAGGGTGGAGGCCGTTCTCCACATTGTATACAAAAATGTATCCGAACCTCTAATGTCTTTTGGAGTTTTAGAATGTATATATGTTTATGAAAATAACTTTGAAGAAGAAAAATTCTTTCCAAATAAAACAGGCTATGTAATGGCTGCATTGGATTGGATTTTAAATACTTCTGAAGACAAAAGAGTTCTAGAGATTAGAGCGTTTCCAAGACTACCTTTGCAACAGAATTAAGTGTAAATAAAAGGCTTGGTAAGTAGTAGTACCAAATTCTGTTACTGCAACACAAACTGTTGCGGAATCATTAAAAAGAAACGCTTTTTTAGCAAACCTTTAAGCTGCACAAGGGAGCGTTTTTGGAAAAGATTTTATTTACGTTTTCTTCTTATTTTTTTTGCTATAGAATAATGTTTTGTTCTATGCAATTTTGAAACACCCTGTATATCACATGCCTAGACATTTGTTAAGTAGTAAAAGAGATACCAAACTACCACGAAAAACGTTGCAACAAGAGGCTTTAACCATGACGACAATTTCTGTTAACTAAATTGACAACCAATTTGATTTTTATTAGTTACTATTAGGGAAGTCAAGCTAGCCATGCTTTATTTAGGCACACAAATCGGATAGTTTTACTGTAAACATTTTCTAAGAAAGGTAATTTTGGATGCAACAACATCTTTTTGTTCACAGAGAATTTTGCGACCGTTAACTGATTTGTATTTTTTGTAACCCATAGATTTCAAAATCTTATACAAAGTTGTCCTCTCTCCCTTAACTTTATAATTTTCCTTTACTTCAGCCAAAAGATCATTCAAAGAAAAATATAGATTTTGAGAGTGGTATTGCCAAATTAGTTGTTACAAATCCTTTTCAAAAAAAATGATTCCAAAACAAATTATTTTTGGGTCTTTTGCCAGATACCGAAGATTTTAGCTCGCCTGGTCTCTGTAGCACGATCACTTCTAATTTAGAATGCCCAACCTATAAAACAATTCCGTAAATTCAAGCAAAACGTTTATGTATTTATTTACCGCAAAAATTTCTTCTAGCGAATTATAGATACCTTGCAATTTAAATTTGAATTAATTCTTCTAAAATGTTTGAACGTTTTTATAATTTGCAGCTTTGTGTTTTCATTTACAATCTTTGGCATTATAGATTAGTATAATTGACATTAATTGATGCGAAATATAAGAAAAACTTGATCTCTTTTTAACAAAGTAAAGGTTTATGAAAAATTTTTAATCGTGCAACGGCGCCAAATACAGCCGCAGGTATGGCAATTAAAAAAGGACACTTCCAACTTAACAAAATGAAAGCATGGTCTATTACGACTCATAAACATCGTGAACGGTGTATAGACAGCCTAATGGACATTTGAAATACATATGATGACATATGTATCCTTTAATTTAAAGTTAGTGCAATTGTTATTGCAAAGCATTATTCACAAGAAATAGTTAAGAATATAAAAACAAAAATTTTGTGGTTGTTGCAAAAACTGCCTTAAAGTATGTACAAAAGAAATTGTTAACAATGGCTGTGAGAAATTGTGCATAATAATTCCAACAACCTGTTTCAAAATTTTAATGACGATTTAAAATAAATATATTTAATGCGTATTCACAATAGCGTCTACAGCTTGTTAACGCAGTTGGTCAGGAGGACAACTTACAAACCAGGTGGCTACAACAACTCAGGTTCAAATCCCGGTGACAAAGGCAGACAAAGCTATTAAATAAAAAAAAATGTCAGGCAACCCTCATTCCACCTGAATATGGAGACATTCCAGTCCCCCAAAAAAACAACAAAAATAATAGAATGATCTAAAACAAATTAGTTGAAAAAAATGTTTTTAATTTTGTTTGACTTTTTGGATTTCTGGAAATTTTCGATAACAATAATTAATTTATAATAAAAATAATTTATGTAGTTTCATGAACGGTTTATCGTCAGCACGCGTACGGCATCGGCAGCAGCAACGTAACTAAATAGTAACTATATAGTAAAGATATAGAAAATGCAATGTAATTTTTGAATGCTCGGAAGATTGCTAGGCTTAGTGACATTCCCACAGATAGTTATCCAAACGTAATCTAAAAGTAACTCGACAGTTACAAAAACCGGGACATTCTTAACCAATAGTTAACTTATAGCTACCTTTTATTTTACTATTTCTTTACATCGTTTACTTTACACAGTTACTATGTTGTTACGAAATAGTAAAGTTTTGGGGTGCTAAACAGAACAAAAAACAAATAACTAATCTAATTCAAAACAATAGTACAATGCTAATTTATATTTAATTTCTAGAACTTCTAGGGAATAAATTATTATCACCAAACTTTTTCGTAATTTTGTTAGCTGTATCAGTAATTCCATTGCTAAGTACTAAGACCAGGTTTTAATTCTTCAAAACACACTGCTAGATTGATGGCATCGTTTACTGCTTTACCAAGATTGGTATCGCCATTAGAAAGGTTCTCCAGTAGCAAAGCGCCTGACTCGAAACCAATCTTGATTTTGACTTTTTCAAATTTTAAATATTTTCCTCCATTTTCAGTAGCGTGTTTTTTTATGATGTCTTCTGTAACGGGAAAATGCTCAAAAGTATGCACAAGTCCCGGATAAGCCAGTTACCGGTAGATGTTCAAGCCCATAGCTCATGTCGAAGGCGGAAGTAAGTTCCAAAATAGTAAATAATCCAGGCTTTGATGATCTTGCCTGAACCTAAAACTTAGCTCTTGGCTAGAATGCCTAGAAGGGATATCAAAAGGGAGCCAGGAAACAGTCATACTAAACAAGGAATAATCCGCCGACCTGTTTCCACATCGGCGAAAGCTCTGTATAAGGATGTCCATAGGAAATATCACCCTGTATACAGCAGCTCAAGATTGTTCTCGGATGTTAAAATGTACTCTCCACTCTATACGAAGCTTACATTGGCTTTATTAATTAACACAAGACGGACAATAATAAAATTATCATCAAGTCCAAAAACATGAGATAATAAAATATCATAATGTGCAACATAACTTCAGCATCTCTCTCTTTCTCATGATTAAAATAAACTTTACAAAACGTTAACTCTATAACACTCTTAACTTGTTAGAAACAAAAATTTTAATTCTTTATTACTGAAAACCTGGGCCACTCATAACACAATACATTACCTGATTATTTACACAAATAAAGCTTAACAAATAAAATACCAAAATAGATAAAACACAGTGCGTTTATTATATCTTCAATATGCAAAGAAAAAAAATGATTAACAAAGATTCAGTTCATGAAAGCATAAATTAATTAAATCAATAACGTCAAAAGTAATTCAATATGGAATGATAAAATAAATTACAACTTTACACAAAGAAAAATGATAAAATCATATTCAAACAAAACCTGAGGGGTTCGTTATTAAACTTGAAAAAAAAAACTATTAAGCAACACAAAATAACCATTAAATGATAAAAGTTAAAGTATAATCTGCAAATAAATTTGCAATACTTAAACAGAAAGAAATCCTCAAAATGTATATTAACCAAAAACAACAGATAAAAGAGAATAAATCTCCCAACCGTAATAATAATAACAATAAGCTAAGCCCGTTTTCCGGAAAACATTTATAATGCTATCTTGACTTAACTAAGTTTCAAACTTTCGCCGCTGTGTCTCAAAATTTAAAAAAACAATACAGAAAACAACATATTAAACATAATTCTTACTCAAAAGTAATTTGCAATCCGTCGTTAAGATTCCAGTAGTGATTCAACAGCAAATGGTATTAAGAGGTCGATGCTTAATTTTAATAAACTTAATTCACAAGAATTTTCAAAACACTATAATGACCATTAGCACAAAGCACTAACTTTAAATTTTTTTAACAACACAAAGAGAGTGTATTTTACACATCCCACAAAATATTAGAACCCAAGGCAGTTCCACTAAAATTGGAAACCGGAGTTCCTTTCTTCTACGAAGTTTTTCAAAAGATGACATTTAAAAACATTAATCCAAAAGGTGAAATACGAGGGTTTCCGACCTCAACGTGAAGATGGCAGCACTCGTAAATAAAAGCTACTGAATTTCGTTGTTCATCTGTTGACAGTTACTCACCAAAGTTTCAGCCATTTTCGACTCGCAGTTTTTATGTAACAGTCGTATGAGTGAGTTGATGTGAGTCTTTTTGTGAAAATGGACAAAATCGAGTATCGAGATGTCATTAAATATTTGTTTTTGAAAGGCAATACGCCTTCGCAAATAAAAGATGAGTTGGATTCTGTGTATGGGGACTCTGCACCATCATTTACCACAGTGAAATTCTAGGCTGCTGAATTTAAACGTGGCCGTAAGAGCTTGGGAGACGATGAACGTTCGGGACGTCCAAAAACTGCAACTACCGACGAAAACATCGCCAAAGTTCACTAAATGGTGCTAGACGACCGCCGAATTAAAGTGAGAGAGATAGCAGAGGTTGTGAACATGTCAAAAGAACGTGTTTGTCACATATTAAATCAACGTTTAGGCACGAGAAAGCTGTCCGCGCGTTGGGTGCCGCGTTTGCTCACGTTAGACCAAAAACGTGTTCGAATGAATATTTCCAACGCTCTTTTGGCGCAGTTTAGGCGAAATAAATCCGAGTTTTGGCGCCGGTTAATTACTGTAGATGAAACTTGGATACACCATTATACGCCCGAAACAAAAATACAGTCCAAACAGTGGACTGCAAAGGGGGAACCGGCTCCAAAAAAAAAGCAAAAACTGTTCTTTCGGCTGGGAAAGTGATGGCGGCTGTTTTTTGGGATAGTCATGGAGTTATTTGAATCGATTATCTTCAAAAAGGAAAAACCATTACAGGAGCATACTATGCATCATTACTTGACAAGCTGAAGGCAGAACTTGCGAAAAAACGGCCACATTTGCAGAAAAAGAAAATCCTGTTTCACCAAGACAACGCACCGTCTCACACCTCAGCGGTTGCCATGGCGAAAATCCACGAATTACGGTTTGAACTGCTTGACCATCCGCCTTACTCACCAGATCTAGCCCCAAGCGACTTCTTTTTGTTCCCTCATCTAAAAATTGCGCTCGGAGGACAAAGATTTTCATCAAATGAAGAGGCAATCACCTTCGTGAACAGTTATTTTGCAGAGAAAAATGCCGAGTACTATTTGGACGGGTTACAAAAATGGGAGCATCGCTGGGAGAAGTGTGTAGAGTTACAAGGAGACTATGTTGAAAAATAAAAAAAAATTTTCAGAAAAAATGTCTTGTATCTTTGTTAGGTCGGAAACTTTTCAGACCACCCTCGTATTAATAAATTTCCAGACGGAAAAACTTCAAACAACAAGGACTTTAAATCAGCAAAATTTCAACTAGCTCGTCGCAACTTGTTTTTTCCCAACAAAGTGGTTTATTATAACGCCGATTCGGCCAACACTGTGTCCATTGACACTTATTTGAGGTACATTTCCACACAAATATTCTGAGTAAGCTCCCGTCGTACGTAAATCCTAAGGCCAGACCCGACAAAATTGTCGCTGCCATAATTGCATCTGCTGCTAGAAAATAACGCACCGCGCTCAAGGAGCGAGCATCCCGCTCAAAACTAAAACTGGAACTCTTTTGTCTTTACTACAAACTGTTTTGATCAACCCAACAGTCGCAACAAAATATCAAAGCCAGTTACACAATGCTAAATCAAATCGAACACAAATAGCCCATAAGAAATAAAAATTTTCCACACATAATTTTTCTAATTTAAAACGACCTTTTTATTCGGCCGCAGATTGCTGACGCTAGACCATTAAAACCGTATAACATAATTAAAGATTTCTAAGAAGAGAAAAACCATACGATGTATTTAGTCTGCTTAGATTTACTAAAAATCACGTATCGTGATAATTTACACAAAGAAACTATAATATCGAATTTATAAATGAGACCCAAATATAAAATATTCTTGCAATGAAGAAACATAAAACAGCTTGTTAAATGTATTTTATTTTTAACAAAGAACTTTAAAGAAGCCTTGAAGAAAATGCTTGATAACCATAAAAGTATGACTGAATAAATTTTATAAACCGAAACGGAACGAGAAATTCACAGTAAATGAATACATTACAAAGGAAATTTGCGGCAGAATGATTATGCAAAATTTTCAAAATGACATTACACTTCATGAGCAAAATTAGCTAAGTAAATCAATGTAAAAGTATAATTTGGGATCATATCAATTTTGTGTAGAACTTACTGATGTTAAGGTAATATTTTCCCTTTTCTTTTAGTTCCAACACTAAGATCTTTCAATTTCATAATTGCCCTCAATGTAGAGTTTAGGATGGTTTACTTTAACACGGAAATAATTTTTTTCTATTTTTGGCCTAAAATATTTAAAGGTTAAAAAACAATTTTAACTTATGTTAGTTCCAGAATAGTATAATGCTCCCATTACCACTGAATTGATAAGTTGTACATTAAGATGTGTATTACCAGATTCTGTATTTATAGAAGATTCATTCAATTTTAATGGTTTCAAAGATGGAATATTTGGTTCCCGAGTAACAACTTTGAGTCGTGGTGTAAGAGCAATAAGAAAGTTTTTGATACATTGTGCTAGTTGAGGATCATTTTCATTACACACCTAGATATAGTCCGCTAAGAAAATTGGTTAAAAAAACTATAGGAAAAAGTTCAAAAGTATCAAACAATTATTAAATTGTTAAATTAAATTTAAAGTATTTTGTATTTGTTTTGAAGAAGGTTAATTTTAATTTAAAATCTTGTTTAGAATTTTTAATTGAATCATATCTATAGCATACTTATTTATAACATTGTAAAAACTATCTAATTATATATATTGCAAAATAAATATGTATCATGTTTAAAAAGCACCATCACAAAAACAACATCTAATTAATGCAAATACGTACGAACGGTTGCACATTGTCCTACCACGAGTTTGGAAAATAACACTAAAAATTCTACTTTGACGTACATTTTGCCAAAAAGGTAATATTTTAAGTATTATAAGACTTGCAATCCAACCATTAACTTGCATTTAAAAGCTACGTGCGTCATAATTGACTTTTTTTGGGCGTTATTGAGATTTGTAATTATCCAGTAGCGTGCAAGAATTAGCAATTGCTTGCTTTAACATATTTTTCTCTTATTCAGTATTAAATGCCTGTTTTTATTTCTCTGTACTTTTTATTTTCTCGGGTATTTTTTACAGAAAAGTATAACTTTTTATAATAGATAGATGTAAAATCGATCTTTGAATGTTTTTAACTAATCTAGGAATATATTGTTACTTATCAAGTCTAGTAGAAACACCTACGTGTAGTACATTAAATGAACAAAGAAGAAAAACATTAAATGAGATATGGTAGCTGAAAGTAGGCACTTTCAAGTGCAATTCATGAAGCCGTGTTATAGTGTCATCATTACATCAAGTATACTCACTTTTTAAACGAACAAACAATGAAGATTATTCAGGTACCTTACCCTTTTTAGTTTTGATTTATAATAGTAGTTTTTTCTAAAAGATTAACTTTTAAAAGTTACATATATGCTATACTATACAGGGTATTTCTCTTAAACTTGGATTTAATAATAATAATATTATTACGGCAACCCATTGTACAGTTAATATGTCACAACTTGTTCACAAAGTTTTCTTTATATTATTTCTAAAATAACTCTAAGATACCATAAAAAAGTCAACAGAGTAAGAATTTCCAGACATCAACATTCTAGGTAGTAGTATAGTTATTGCTGAAGATATTTAAAGTGCGCTATAAGTCTAAAGCATTTGGTATAATTTTCGCTACAAGGTTTCTCTATTTTACAAAACTTGTGTACACTTTCTAGGAAATTTTTGAAATCTACCCTTAATGTAATAGTATAACCGCGTATTATATTTTTAGAATCTACCGTTTTTGAGTGCGTATTAATTGAACCCATTCTCAGATCTTTCCATCTCAATATTTATGTAGTCATAGCGTATTATAGTGTGATCATAACTCAGACAGTAATGGCATTTCAGTGGACAATTTCAGTTCAGTAAACATTAAACAAAATACTCAATGAAATTTTGTCAAGGTTGACTTCTTGCAAACATTTCCAGCTTTGTTTTCTGTTTACCAGGAAATGCTCTCAATGTCCCAATGTAGGCTTTGCCTGTCGTACTGCAGAAATAACACTTGTTGTTTTGGGATCTTTTACAAATAGTTGCACTTACGCCAAATTATGAGCGTACAATTTTCTACAACATAATATATCCTTTTTCATTCTTGAAGTAACAACTTTGAGTCATTCCATTTTTATTAAATATTGATACGAAGCCTATCTTTCCGGATAAGGAATATTAAAACTGATAATTTTGGCGCTTTTGAACAAAAGATTAGGTAGTAAAATACCAAATAGGATAAGATATTATTTTAGGCCCACGATTTCTTGAGATCTTGACATCCTCGCCTAGAGAATTTTTGTCTCGACGAGAAATTAAGTTCGTCAAGAAGCAGTCACTCATGGTCTCAGATGTTGATGACACTTAGTGTACTTATTCTCTTTATTGTGCTAAGTAACCATATGCAATATTTCTCCTCTAGATTATCTGGTTTCAGTTTTCAAGCCCGTCGAAATTTAAGCAAAATTTCGTTCAATGATTTTCAAGGTCCTGCACTACTATGTTTAAAAAGTTCCGGCTTCCTTAAAAGTTATTCTATCGCTTTGGAATTTTCCATGCTTGTTAACAAATCCATACAGCACAGCGTGTATTAAAAAGGTCTCACAAACTATATACACTATTTTTTGGTCTATAAAGTACAGAGATTCGGTATCAAAAAGTTTTTATCTCTTAGAGTAAATATTCTTTTAGTACCATGTGAAAAAACAAACCATGCTTTTTTGAAGCATTGGTGCAGGAAATCGGGTTACTTTTGACATAAAAGTCGTTTAAATTCAAACACCAAATTTCAAAGTAAACTCAATTCGAAGTTTTAACGAGATTCGTAGGTTTGCATCACAAATGCTTACAAACGACAACAACGGTAGAGCAAATGTTCAAAACGACTTCCTTCAACTTCAAAACATTTCATAGCCCTGATTGGTAATTGCTTTATTGCCCGATGTATCATTTTTTCGATAATGGTATTCGCAGCGTTATTGATTTGAGCTTGAAGATTTTTAAAATTTAGTACTAGTGTTTAATAAACAATTTCTTCAAGGTGTTTTAATAAAAAATAATCCAGAACTCTTAGTCGGGAACTTCAGTGGCCATGGTACTGGTTCACCACCACTGATCCATCTTTCAGGAAATTTTGTATTTGACTATTTACGAACTGCTAACCATTACGAACGTGTGCACTATCATTCTAGAGCTGCATATTTTGAAGAGTTGCCATTCAGTCGATTTGGAAGAATATAGTAAGGATTAATAAGTCTTCCCCCAATAATTTCTATCCAAACATTGTAGATAATAGTGCTCTTTTAATGTGCGAGGATTTTCTTCAGTCTATTAATAGACATTGTGCATATTAAATACGCTGTCGCGCGTGAAATAAAATTGGGATCACTTTCATGATGATTTAATATCCATTTGCTAAATTGGATTCTTTGATTATTATCTTCAGCAGAAGTCATTGGACATTAGCAATATGATAAGGATGTAGGTCTTTTTCTTGGAGAATCCTGTGAACAGTTTAATAGTATAGACCTAATTCTAGCACTACACCTCGTGTGCTTTTTCCGGGACTGCTTTAAGACAGCATCTTCTGTTTTATGTACGCTAACAATTAAGAGATAAAGGAGGTGCTAAATTACCTGTTTATAATAATAAATACAGCACACTAAATAATACATCATATAAACTCATTGTTATCAGTTGTACAAAATTGCGGATCACGAAAATTAATGAATTTAAAATAGGCACATTCCTTTTTATATTTTCATAAACAATAATAAAACTTATTCGTTCTTTGTTAAAGAATAGACCTCATTTGAAAAGTACAATGTCTTTGAGTATTAAGTTTCTTGGTAAATGTTGTTCTTCAGTATAAAACTTTAACAATTATTTTCTGAAAGACTCGACGTCGAAGGAAAATTTTAATAGCAGATTTACGTCTTTAATTTATAAGGAAAAGTTCCTGTATACTTAATGTAAGACCTTCTTAATACACCTTGTATAAAGACTCAGTATATAAGTATTTGTTGGCCCAAAAAACATTCTTTGTTTATTTTTTGGTAGGTAATCATGAAAACGAGAAAATGCTTAAATTTGAAGAGTTGTAAAATAAAGATCAGATAAACTAAATGCAAAATATTTTATATGGTTACTT
>VTPC01090409.1:0-11611 GCA_011009095.1 Ignelater luminosus | reverse complement strand
GCGTTGTTGTATGAAACATCACAAACAATGAATTGAATATTGTTGACAGATGACAGACGAAAAAAATAAGACATTTGGGACAGTTTAAAAATACTCCTAGCGACATCTGTGGTCTAATAGCTGAAAGTCTCATTTCATAGGTATAAACCTGGTAGTTTTTTTAACCAATTTTCTTAGCGGACTATATCTATGTGTGTAATGGAAATGATCCTCAACTAGCACAATGTACCAAAAACTTTCTTATTGCTCTTACACCACGACTCAAAGTTGGTACTCGGGAACCAAATATTCCATCTTTGGAACCATTAAAATTGAATGAATCTTCTATAAATACAGAATCTGGTAATACACATCTTAATGTACAACTTACCAATTCAGTGGTAATGGGAGCATCTGACTATACTATTCTGGAACTAATATAAGTACAAACATAAAAGATTAAAATTGTTTTTTAACCTTTAAATATTTTAGGCCAAAAATAGAAAAAAATTATTCCTGTGTTAAAGTAAACCATCCTAAACTCTACATTGAGGGCAATTATGAAATTGATTCCAAGATCTTAGTGTTGGAACTAAAAGAAAAGGGAAAATATTACCTTAACATCAGTAAGTTCTACACAAAATTGATATGACCCCAAATTATACTTTTACATTGATTTACTTAGCTAATTTTGCTCATGAAGTGTAATGTCATTTTGAAAATTTTGCATAATCATTCTGCCGCAAATTTCGTTTGTAATGTATTCATTTACTGTGAATTTCTCGTTCCGTTTCGGTTTATAAAATTTATTCAGTCATACTTTTATGGTTATCAAACATTTTGTTCAAGGCTTCTTTGAAGTTCTTTGTTAAAAGTAGAATACATTTAACAAGCTGTTTTATGTTTCTTCATTGCAAGAATATTTTATATTTGGATCTCATTTATAAATTCGATATTATAGTTTCTTTGTGTAAATTATCACGATACGTGATTTTTAGTAAATCTAAGCAGACTAAATACATCGTATGGTTTTTCTCTTCTTAGAAATCTTTAATTATGTTATACGGTTTAATGGTCTAGCGTCAGCAATCTGCGGCCGAATAAAAAGGTCGTTTTAAATTAGAAAAATTATGCGTGGAAAATTTTTATTTCTTATGGTCTATTTGTGTTCGATTTGATTTAGCATTGTGTAACTGGCTTTGATATTTTGTTGCGACTGTTGGGTTGATCAAAACAGTTTGTAGTAAAGACAAAAGAGTTCCAGTTTTCGTTTTGAGCGGGATGCTCGCTCCTTGAGCGCGGTGCGTTATTTTCTAGCAGGAGGTACAATTATGGCAGCGACAATTTTGTCGGATCTGGCCTTAGGATTCACTTACGACAGGAGCTTACCCAGAAACGTGGAAACGTACCTCAAATAAGTGTCAATGGACACAGTGTTGGCCTCATCGGCGTTATAATAAACCACTTTGTTGGGAAACAACAAGTTGCGACGAGCTAGTTGAAATTTTGCTGTTTTAAAGTCCTTGTTGTTTGAAGTTTTGCCGTCTGGAAATTCATTAATACGAGGGTGGTCTGAAATGTTTCCGACCTAAAAAAGATAATTTTTTTTTATTTTTCAACATAGTCTCGTTGTAACTCTACACACTTCTCCCAGCGATGCTCCCATTTTTGTAACCCATCCAAATAGTACTCGGCATTTTTCTCTGCAAAATAATTGTTCACGAAGGTGATTGCCTCTTCATTTGACGAAAATCTTTGTCTTCCGAGCGCAATTTTTAGATGGAGGAACAAAAAGAAGTTGCTTAGGGCTAGATCTGGTGAGTAAGGCGGATGGTCAAGCAGTTCAAACCGTAATTCGTGAATTTTCGCCATGGCAACAGCTGAGGTGTGAGACGGTGCGTTGTCTTGGTGAAACAGGATTTTCTTTTTCTGCAGATGTGGCCGTTTTTTCGCAAGTTCTGCCTTCAGCTTGTCAAGGAATGATGCATAGTATGCTCCTGTATTGGTTTTTCCTTTTTGAAGATAATCGATTAAAATAACTCCATGACTATCCCAAAAAATAGTCGCCATCACTTTCCCAGCCGAAAAAACAGTTTTTGCTTTTTTTTGGAGCCGGTTCCCTCTTTGCAGTCCACTGTTTGGACTGTATTTTTGTTTCGGGCGAATAATGGTGTATCCAAGTTTCATCTACAGTAATTAACCGGCGCCAAAACTCGGATTTATTTCGCCTAAACTGCGCCAAAAGGGCGTTGGAAATATTCATTCGAACACGTTTTTGGTCTAACGTGAGCAAACGCGGCACCCAACGCGCGGACAGGTTTCTCATGCCTAAATGTTGATTTAATATGTGACAAACACGTTCTTTTGACATGTTCATAACCTCTGCTATCTCTCTCACTTTAATTCGGCGGTCGTCTAGCACCATTTGGTGAACTTTGGCGATGTTTTCGTCGGTAGTTGCAATTTTTGGACGTCCCGAACGTTCATCGTCTCCCAAGCTCTTACGGCCACGTTTAAATTCAGCAGCCCAAACTTTCACTGTGGTAAATGATGGTGCAGAGTCCCCATACACAGAATCCAACTCATCTTTTATTTGCGAAGGCGTATTGCCTTTCAAAAACAAATATTTAATGACATCTCGATACTCGATTTTGTCCATTTTTACAAAACAACTCACATCAACTCACTCAAACGACTGTTACATAAAAACTGTGCGTCCAAAATGGCTGAAACTTTGGTGAGTAACTGTCAACAGATGAACAACGAAATTCAGTAGCTTTTATTTACGAGTGCTGCCATCTTCACGTAGAGGTCGGAAACTTTTCAGACCACCCTCGTATTTCACCTTTCGGATTAAAGTTTTTAAATGTTATCGTTTGGAAAACTTTGTAGAAGAAAGGAACTCCGGTTTCCAATTTTAGTGGAACTGCCTTGGGTTCTAATATTTTGTGGGATGTGTAAGATACACTTTCTTTGTGTTGTTAAAAAAAATTTAAAGTTAGTGCTTTGTGCTAATGGTCATTATAGTGTTTTTAAAATTCTTGTGAATTCAGTTTATTTAAATTAAGCATCGACCTCTTAATACCGTTTGCTGTTGAATCACTACTGGAATCTTAACGACGGATTGCAAATTACTTTTGAGTAAGAATTATGTTTAATATGTTGTTTTGTGTATTGTTTTTTTAAATTTTGAGACACAGCGAAGAAAGTTTGAAACTTAGTTAAGTCAGGATAGCATTATTAATGTTTTCCGGAAAACGGGCTTAGCTTATTGTTATTATTATTACGGTTGGGAGATTTATTCTCTTTTATCTATTGTTTTTGGTTAATATACATTTTGAGGATTTCTTTCTGTTTAAGTATTGCAAATTTATTTGCAGATTATAGTTTAACTTTTATCATTTAATGGTTATTTTGTGTTGCTTAATAGTTTTTTCTCAAGTTTAATAACGAACCGCTCAGGTTTCGTTTGAATATGATTATATCATTTTTTTTTGTGTAAAGTTGTAAAGTGTTTCTGTTTATAACTGATGTTATTCGAATTTATTTCATCATTCCATATTGAATTACTTTTGACGTTATTGATTTAATTAATTTATGCTTTCATGAACTGAATCTTTGTTAATCATTTTTTTTCTTTGCATGTTGAAGATATAATAAACGGACTGTGTTTTATCTATTTTGGTATTTTATTTGTTAAGCTTTATTTGTGTAAATAATCAGGTAATGTATTGTGTTATGAGTGGCCCAGGTTTTCAGTAATAAAGAATTAAAATTTTTGTTTCTAACAAGTTAAGAGTGTTATAGAGTTAACGTTTTGTAAAGTTTATTTTAATCATGAGAAAGAGAGAGATGCTGAAGTTATGTTGCACATTATGATATTTTATTATCTCATGTTTCTGGACTTGATGATAATTTTATTATTGTCCGTCTTGTGTTAATTAATAAAGCCAATGTAAGCTTCGTATAGAGTGGAGAGTGCATTTTAACATCCGAGAACAATCTTGAGCTGCTGTATACAGGGTGATATTTCCTATGGACATCCTTATACAGAGCTTTCGCCGATGTAGAAACAGGTCGGCGGATTATTCCTTGTTTAGTTTGACTGTTTCCTGGCGCCCTTTTGATATCCCTTCTAGGCATTCTAGCCAAGAGCTAAGTTTTAGGTTCAGGTAAGATCATCAAAGCCTGGATTATTTACTATTTTGGAACTTACTACCGCCTTCGACATGAGCTATGGGCTTGAACATCTACCGGTATCTGGCTTATCCGGGACTTGTGCATACTTTTGAGCATTTTCCCGTTACAGAAGACATCATAAAAGGACACGCTACTGAAAATGGAGGAAAATATTTAAAATTTGAAAAAGTCAAAATCAAGATTGGTTTCGAGTCAGGCGCTGTACTACTGGAGAACCTTTCTAATGGCGATACCAATCTTGGTAAAGCAGCAAACGATGTGATCAATCTAGCAGTGTTTTTTGAAGAATTAAAACCTGGCCTTAGTACTTAGCAATAGAATTACTGATACAGCCAACAAAATTACGAAAAAGTTTGGTGATAATGATTTATTCCCTAGAAGTTCTAGATATTAAATATAAATTAGCATTGTACTATTATTTTGAATTAGATTAGTTATTTGTTTTTTGTTCTGTTTAGCACCCCACACAGCAAAACTTTACTATTTCGTAACAACATAGTAACTGTGTAAAGTAAACGATGTAAAGAAATAGTAAAATAAAAGGTAACTATAAGTTAACTATTGGTTAAGAATGTGCCAGTTTTTGTAACTGTAGAGTTACTTTTAGATTACGTTTGGATAACTATCTGTGGGAATGTCACTAAGGCTAGTAATCTTCCGAGCATTCAAAAGTTACATTGCATTTTCTATATCTTTACTATATAGTTACTACTTAGTTACGTTGCTGCTGCCGATGCCGTACGCGTGCTGACGATAAACCGTTCATGAAACTACATAAATTATTTTTATTATAAGTTAATTATTGTTATCGCAAATTTCCAGAAATCCAAAAAGTCAAACAAAATTAAATACATTTTTTTCAACTAATTTGTTTCAGATCATTCTATTATTTTTGTTGTTTTTTTAGGGGGTTGGAATGTCTCCATATTCAGGTGGAATGAGGGTTGCCTGACATTTTTTTTATTTAATAGCTTTGTCTGCCTCTGTCATCGGGATTTGAACCTGAGTTGTTGTAGCCACTTGGTTTGTAAGTTGTCCCCTGACCAACTGCGCTAACAAGCTGTAGACGCTATTGTGAATACGCATTAAATATATTTATTTTATATCGTCACTAAAATTTTGGTTGTTGGAATTATTATGCACAATTTCTCACAGTCATTGTTAACAATTTCTTTTGTACATACTTTAAGGCAGTTTTTGCAACAACCACAAAATTTTTGTTTTTATATTCTTAACTATTTCTTGTGAATAATGCTTTGCAATAACAATTGCACTAACTTTGAATTAAAGGATACATATGTCATCATATGTATTTCAAATGTCCATTAGGCTGTCTATACACCGTTCACGATGTTTATGAGTCGTAATAGACCATGCTTTCATTTTGTTAAGTTGGAAGTGTTCTTTTTTAATTGCCATACCTGCGGCTGTATTTGGCGCCGTTGCACGATTAAAAATTTTTCATAAACCTTTGCTTTGTTAAAAAGAGATCAAGTTTTTCTTATATTTCGCATCTATTAATGTCAATTATACTAATCTATAATGCCAAAGATAGTAAATGAAAACACAAAGCTGCAAATTATAAAAACGTTCAAACATTTTAGAAGAATTAATCCAAATTTAAATTGCAAGGTATCTATAATTCGCTAGAAGACATTTTTGCGGTAAATAAATACATAAACGTTTTGCTTGAATTTACGGAATTGTTTTATAGGTTGGGCATTCTAAATTAGAAGTGATTGTGCTACAGAGACCAGGCGAGCTAAAATCTTCGGTATCTGGCAAAAGACCCAAAAATACTTTGTTTCGGAATCATTTTTTTTGAAAAGGATTTGTAACAACTAATTTGGCAATACCACTCTTAAAATCTATATTTTTCTTTGAATGATCTTTTGGCTGAAGTAAAGGAGAATTATAAATTTAAGGGAGAGAGGATAACTTTGTATAAGATTTTGAAATCTATGGGTTACAAAAAATACAAATCAGTTAACGGTCGCAAAATTCTCTGTGAACAGGAACATGTTGTTGCATCCAAAATTACCTTTCGCAGAAAATGTTTACAGTAAAACTATCCGATTTGTGTGCCTAAATAAAACATGACTAGCTTGACTTCCCTAATAGTAACTAATAAAAATCAAGTTGGTTGTCAATTTAGTTAACAGAAATTGTCGTCATAGTTAAAGCCTCTTGTTGCAACGTTTTTCGTGGTAGTTTGGTATCTCTTTTACTACTTAACAAATGTCTAGGCATGTGATATACAGGGTGTTTCTAAATTGCATAGAACAAAACATTATTCTATGGCAAAAAAATAAGAAAAAAACGTAAATAAAATCTTTTCCGAAAACGCTCCCTTGTGCAGCTTAAAGTTTTGCTAAAAAAGCGTTTCTTTTTAATGATTCCGCAACAGTTTGTATTGCAGTAACAAAATTTGGTACCACTACTTACCAAGCCTTTTATTTACACTTAATTGTGTAGCAAAGGTAGTCTTGGAAACGCTCTAATCTCTAGAACTCTTTTGTCTACAAAAGTATTTAAAATCCAATCCAATGCAGCCATTACATAGCCTGTTTCATTTGGAAAGAATTTTTCTTCTTCAAAGTTATTTTCATAAACATATATACGTTCTAAAACTCCAAAAGGCATTAGAGGTTCGGATACGTTTTTGTATACAATGTGGAGAACGGCCTCCACCCTCCAAGCGCACTTTTGAGACAAAAGCAGTTTTGGAAGAGTAACTTCAAACAAAGGCCTTGATAAGTAGTGCATATACACCAAATCTCGTTACTGTATCACAAACTGTTGTGGAATTATTGGCAAAAACTTGCCTTCTATAGTAAAACTTTAAGCAGCGTAGCTCTACAGAGAAGCTTTTCGGAAAGCAATTTATATGGATTTTTGTCTTATTTTTCGTCACAGAGTAATGTCCTTATATTTGTTCTTTGCAATTTAGAAACATCTTGCTTACGTATAAATGAAATCAAACTTAGGACGTCAAATTTGAATACACAAGAAAAACCACAAGACAGGTAAATAAATCACTTTAAGAAAAACGTTATGCTGATCTGAATTAATACGTAAATTTCAAAAGATGAAGGAGACAAAACCTGAATCAAAACATAAACGCACGAACGAAATGCATTACAGTAATTGTCAGGGTTGCCAGGTGTTTCTGGTTTGGACGCATTGCTAAATATTACGATTCAAAACGCCATCTATTACAAAGATCTATAAACATATGTAAAAGAAGCTCTTTAAATTATGTGGCGTAAAACTCATTTTTAATTCTCCCTCCCTGCTAGCAATGCAACTCAAAACCCCCTCTTGATAATTACATAATATTGCATCATGTCCCTTTCTAAATTTAAAATGCAGTCATGACTCTTGAGAGAGTACCCCTTAGAACAACGCTCCAATTTAAACATGGGGGGTATACAAAAAAATAATATGGCATTGCACTGTGATTTTGACATGTAACAAACAAATGATACTGATTGGACGTTTAAAGATATATATTCCGGCTAACTAGTTTATTCCTATCAAAAGAGCAGATCATCAGATCAAACTTTTTTTTGTGGATCAAAAATTACAGATACAAAAAATGTTTCTAAAGAAAATATCTTTTTGGAAAAAAATTGAAAGTTTTCAGTCTAGGCTCTAAAGAGTTATCACCAAATGGTATTGCGACATTTTTGTTTAATACACTTGCAATTTACTAATGAAGACCAGAACCATCTCTAAATGTGATTTATAGTCACAAAACATGTCATACCAAAAATTATAAAAATCGAACAAAGCCTACTATTTTTATACGCAAAATTAATTTTTTTTCAAAAAACTTTCACGCCTGGTACCAACTTAACGAGACGATTTTGGATACAGGTAAGTTGGGTTAAATCTTATTTTTATGCCAGGAATTTGCAGTTAAGCTATGTCTCAACCTTTTGGAGACACCCTGTATATATATCTTAAAATAATCATTTCGTATACTATATCGGCGGATGTTCACATGTCCATGTGTAAAACCGGCTTCAAGAACGTGTTTTTCAGCTAATACGCTGTATACGCCAGTTAAAGTGCTATTTGCCAGAACCACTATTTATAGCGCCAATTACAGAAAAAAGATTCCAGTTTTGCGGAAAATAGCCAAACCTGGCAATTCTGGTGTAGCAACAGATCGTTTGATGTGACAATGCTGCAAGCATTAACTTCAAAATCACTATGGGTTCTTTAATTGCTGATAACACAGCACTGTTGGGTGCAAGACGTTGTGATGAAGGCGGTAATACATTTAAAAGGTATGATGTCATTTATGAGATGCAACGGAAATGACATTATAGTACAATTTTTACCCTTTTGGGATGACTTCATTATCTGGCAATTTTACTCTGTTTCTTCCTTTTGTTAGACCTTAGGCCTGTTATTGTTCTTCTGCGTCTTTAATGTGGCTGTTCCTGAGAGGAGGATGCCCAGCTTATCAGCCATGTTTTGGTGGTCCTCCTGGTGGTCTTCTTGTGTTGGGTTTATTATCTCTTGTTATTTTGACTATTCTATTGTTTCTCATTCTTGTTATGTGATTATTACATTTCCGTCTTCGTTTTCTTGTCCATCGTATAAGGTTTTGTACACCACATGTTTTTTTTATTTCCTCATTTCTCGTTCTATCTATCAATGTCACAGAGGCTAGGGATACAGAGAGTTCACTCTTAATAGACACTTGGACGATGTTCTATCCTTTTCTTGTATGTGCGTAGAGGTACTGAAATCTTGTCTGCTCTGCGCAAATTGCAGAACTGGACTAGCTCAAACGCAATTATTTTATGTTATTTTATTTCTCCGTTTCCAAATATCGGCACTTGGTTTATAGACAATATTTAAAGTGTTTTATAATTTGTGGTGTAACGTATTGTTAATTTTTACAGTTTAGAGTGCGTGTTATTTGTTATTAATGTTTTTTAAGACTATCATTATTTGTGTAAATAATCTAAACTTTCTAAATGTCCTGAATGCGGCCCTGTTTATAGTTTTTCTAGTTGAACAGTTGTTGGTAAAAAAACAGCGCTTGCGTGAAGGGGTACCACGTGACAACTGAAACTTTGAAATGCTCCCATAGGCCTTTACATTGAAGTGAATTCTCTGTATCCCTATCCTCTGTGTCAATGTATATCTTGTGATGTTTCTTAGAGTTCTCATTTTCGCTGTTCTGAGTAATCTTTTTGTTTGAGTTGTAACGATCCTCCCGGTCGTTGGTAGCGTCCTCAAGGAAGGATGTTACTCTAAGCGTCCACCACCATAAAAATAAATAAAATACTAAAGGTAAAACAATTATCGTATCTATTTCTAACTCCAGGCATACACATAGACAATTTCCAATTCTTCCTTCGTTATTTTACGAAGAATTTAATTATAAAATAGGAAATAAACCAAACATAAAAGTAATGTTAAAAGTTTTAAATAATTATTATAATTACAGTTCACTCTGGTTATTACCACGTTTATATAAATAAAAAAAACAAAAAGACAATAATAATAAGGAATGAATCTGACTTGTCTGGAAAAATCCAAATTGGTTTCTTAACACACGTTATTCATTTTTGTTTTTTTTTAATTTTAAATTAATTAACACCACTAAACTAATAAAAATTTCCAAGAGTTGTTAAACTCGGGAAGATTCCGAAAGAACTGTCTTAGACAATGTCAGAATGTTTCCTTGTTGACTCCATTTCCGAAGTCAATCCTGAAGGCTTCACACGGGAACTTCAACATGCCGAAATTCGAATCTTGACGTAGATTTTTCCATCTGTGAACTTGACGTTTTCAGCGTTTGTTTATACACCGTAATATTAAAATTCCGAATTATTAACTGCTGGTTAAATTAATACTTTTAATATTTTTTTCCTTTTTTCCTCTATTTTTATGTCTTACGTACATTATTAATTTTTTGGAAATTAATAGCATGTATTACAGAGTATTATTTGCTCTTGATTCACCAGCGTATGCCATTATAGGTCTCACGCATGTTTTGTATATTCTCACCTTTGCTTCCGTACTCATGTATTTCTTTCTATTTCTTCTTTTAAGAGGTTTCCGCCACTTATGATTTCAACGCTTAAGTAGTTAAAAGTATTGATCTGTTCTATATTTCTTCTCTCTATTGACAGTTTGCATCGTCGAGGCTCTTTAGATATGTCTTTGTCTTGTCTATAGATACTTTCAGCTGCGATTACCGCATTGTCTGCATAGCATATTATTTTAATTTCATTTGTATCCTTTTTGCGTCGGTTTGATATCTTTTATAAGTATGTCGAGTATCATATTAAAAAGTGCTGGGCTAAAAATCGCCTTGTCTAATTCCTTGTGGTGTCTTAACTGCAGCGGTGAATTTGTTGTTGACTTTAATATGTGTGTTTGCTTCTCTGTTTAGTTTTTCTTTTAGTTTCCTGATTTTCTTGGGTACCTTGTTTTGTTTTAGAATGTCTAACCTGACTCTGGCGAATGCTTTGGTCAGATCAATGAAGCACATGTAGATTGGTTTATTGAATTCTACTGCCGTTTCTGCTAATTGTCGCATTATGTATATTGCATCTATCGTTGATTTGTTTTTTCGAAAGCCCTGTTGTTCTTCACTAAATTTGTATGCTTTTTTAATCATTGCTTTTAGGATGCTAGTTAAGGTTTTATTACTGAGATTAGTAGGGTTATCCCTTTATAGTTTTCTGGATTTTTCTATTCTTCTTTTCTGAATATAGTAATCGTTACACTCGTTTGTAACTACATATAGCTCAAATTAGGTCAGAAACAAACTTGACAACCCTGACAGTAACTAAAATGCATAAAAGCATAAACGAGGTGCCTTTTTGTTTTGTTTGTTATCTCTGTTTAACTAAAGACAAAACTAAAAGGTAAAAATTCAATTTTACAAGGGCTATAAATGGAAAGTAAACAGTCTCTTGTTTATGTTGTTAACTTATCTAACAAGAAATGTTTGGCTGCTATTTGTTGAATATCAAAATCAACCATAGGCATTTATGACTTTTGCTTGAAAAACAGTTTTTATTGACTAGCTTCCTAAAACAAAACGATACCTGTGTAAAATCAGAAAGCATTTTAAAAAACTATTCAAAAGCATCAAAATCGAATAGATGTGTCTCATTGTATCTCTTACGATTTATGAGAATCCAACTAATGGTGGGTAAAAATGTGAGTTACCACCTTGTGTGTAATTTTTGCAGTCAAGCAGATAAGCATCTTAAACACTATAATAGTAAAAAATGATTGATTATTTAAACGACGTCATCTTAGCTAAAAGTTAATCATACAGGAAAAATACTTTTAGACGTCAAAACTAGAATAAAAAACACCTTTCAATAATTTTTATTATTTGCTCTTTTAAAAAACGAAGTACTAAAAGTACGATACCCTTTTTGCAGCTTCA
>VTPC01090408.1:397984-408993 GCA_011009095.1 Ignelater luminosus | reverse complement strand
TAACAGCAAAATAACTTAAACAAACTTGTTTATTTATCATAGCCCAATAAATAACATCTTTTGAATATTTTGTTGAAAAATGTGGTTATTTGCAAAGCTGTGGAGCGTACAGCGGATATACGTCTATACATAAAACAAACCAAAAGAAATACAGCAAATACGTAGTGTAACAACGCGTATAATGAGATATTCTGTAATTATATTGTGTGTTCAAAAAGTCTTGGTAAAAATATATCCGTAGGGATAGAACAGCATTAAACAAGTCACGCTACGAGGACCACCTATTTTCAGTATCACTTTTGACTGTTTTTTGATGTTACACAGTGTCCTGTGTAATTTATAAAAAAAGTTATTAACTGTCTTAGATATTTGTTTTATTCTAGAAATATTTTTATTTTTATTTTGCAGCCATTGACATATCTAGTAAATATTTTTTTTGAAATAGACTGTTTTCCGGAAAAAATAAAAATTAACAATGTAATGTCTATTAGTAAATACTGTATCTTTGTCACAGACTTCTTTGGTCTAAAACTATGTATGTCGAAAATCTTGATAAATATATGGCCAAAAATTGCAAATTATTTATAATTTGATGGAACCATGTTTTTTTCATATTCAATCGATCGTAAGTTACTCGTACAATACAGTCAGGTTTGGCCTCTTATGGATCAGATTTTGGTCCAGTTAATTTTTATCAATGAACTTCTTTATTACACCTTGCTGCTGGTTGCGATAGATATTGTGAGGTAAAAGGTTCGATTTCCAATACTGTAGTGAATTTTTTTTTATTTTGATTTATTCTTGGTAGGAGTTTTATGATGAAGAAAAAGTAGTGTTACGGCTAACAAGACAAATCCAAATCCAAAGGTTTTGTGTAATGCCAGATCATTGATGATTACATCAAAAAGGTATTTAACAAAGCGTAGCATGATATAAATTTCTATGATGCCAGAAACAAATCTACTGATAAACCACCCATAGATTTGTTTTGGTGTATATTGTGCGAGCTGTTTCACTTCTTCTTTGTCAAATATATTGAGTGATGAGTAGCACTATGGGTCTTTATCCAGGCCTTTCATTTTTCAGACAACAATGTTGTGGACTGCTTATGGTTGAATGAATTGAAATTGGAACTTGTCTTCCAAATCAGCTTGAATTTTATAAGGTGGATGGAATAAAATACGTTTCGGAGCTAGAGCAATCAAGATCCGTCAATAAAATACGCTGATGGTGTCAGTTTCTCACAGGTTACTTTTAATGCGTGGTCCATAATCAAATGGGTAATGGGTGACATGAATTTGGATTGACTATTATTCACTGTGATAAGCAGTTCATTGGAATAAAATGTGGATAACTTTCGGAATGTATTGCGTGATGTAAAAAATTTTCCCAAGAACTTTTAATGATGTGAACTAACGCTAGGGGATTGAGAGGAGCCATTAAGAGGCAATTCTTCAGTATTTCATTCTGAGTAAGGCATCTTCTGTATACTGTGTCAATGTACAATTTATCAATTGTCTTGTAAGTAAGTGTGAAGATCTTATCCTGTGTTTGATTTACATGAACCACTAGAATTGCTTTTCTAAAGAATAACAAGCTAAGTTCGGATGCTGTCTCACGTAGATATTGCCGGATGGTTTTGCCTAAGATTGTGTCGAAGCAATATTCATCAAGGAAGTTGCACGTTATTCCTCCTAGTTATAATATTTTGTTGTTTTCCAGCCTAAATTTTGCCATGTAGTCCTTTATAGTGATTGTGATTTCTGCTTGGTTGGTAACATCTTCCCAAATACGGCCATTTTCAACGTATGATGCCCCCTCTTTCTAAAAGAGTAAGGTTTGTTGTAGCTGTGCCATTTTGGTGAGTTGTCCAACGATCTTATCATATATCTTCATTTGACAAAAGATGTGGGCTTGTCGACGTTGTTTAGCCCCTAGAGTGGCTGTGCATTTCGCAGTGTTGGAATGTTTCCAGTGACTTCCACAAGACAAGTGAAGACTTATTGGAGCTTGTAATCATTCTTTTGGATTACTGTAACTTGAACTTTTTCTTCCGGAAATCACTAGCTTGATCAGAATACATATTTTGAGCTTTGGTGTACCTGCTCTGCTAAAAAGTCCAAAATCTGCTTTATAAACTAACAATAAATTTGAAAAACTTGATTTTTCTTCTTATCGCAGCAGTTTCTATTTTTGGATTGACGTTCTAAAACTTATATTAAGGCTGTATAATGAGTATCAAGAATTAAATGTCATCATTGTTCAAATAGCACCATGGTGCACTTGAGAGTCTTAGCAAAAAATCTAAATAGAGCACAAATTTATTTTACAATATTTTGAACTTATTCTGTAAGAATTTTAATTTGTCTCTCAAGGAATCTGACCGAAATACTGATTTTTCATTTTTGCAAAATTCTGATTTTTGGTTTGAGAAACCAAAGATATTTGCAAAACATTTCCGTATTTATCTTTTATGCATCTTTACAAATAGTGTTTTAAAATTTTGAAGATTTCTAACAGGCCTGTCATAAAGGTTTAACGCAATCTGAAGTTGATCGATTCTATTTTTATCGCTTTAACATAACATCCCTCAGTTTATAACAAGGGGTTGTTGTACACCCTATTAGATGAACAAATGCTTGTCCAATTTTGCAATTTACTCAAAATCTACTCTCTAATCACAGTAATGCAGTAGTTCAATCGCAAAGTTGCCCTTTATCATTCTGCGTAATCGGGTTACGTTGAACTGAATTCAGTTAATTTCGCAGTGAAATGAAAGTTGGGGATTTGAATTTTAATGGGACGTTTTATTATTGACAGTAAACAAATCGGAATTGATACTGTATGGAAAATATTTTGTTATAGCTGTTTTTATACTGACCAACAAATCTCAGTTTCATTGCAATTAAAAACTACATTTCCTATTAATTGTTTTACGGTACATAAAAACAAATCATGCAAACACCATTTCGATTTGATTTTACGAATTTCCGTAAAATATTTAATAAAACAATACCTTACCCTACTGATTGCAATCACAAACTATAATAGCGTGAAAGAGATACCAAAAACAATCTTTATCATCAAAATTGATCAACCGAACAACGTATGTATATCTAGCAACCAAATTCCGTTATTCGTTTACAGTTAGTCCTCCGATTTCAACGGAAATAACATCAGCTTTTTTTTTATTTTAGATGAAATATTCGGATCGTTATTCAACGCTAATATTCCATCAGATCTCTCGAACTTTGCGTTAGAGTTCTTTTGCTTTACGATCTTTAGCCTTTGAGGATAATTATACAGGGTGTATCAGGGTATCTCAGTTATTAAAAAAGGTAAAGGCTCCAAATTTTCTAAACTAATACGCCTATAACATTTATGGTGTGAATTACTGCTATTATTATTATTATTATTATTATTATTATCTTTTTTAGACACGAATTTGTTTTCAGTATGTTAACAATTTAATTTTGTCTACATTAGAATTTTTCTAATTATATGTCAGGGCGCAAAATAGTAGGTCTCTTGCATATAAGGAATAAGGTCTTCGTTTAGTTGAATTTTTTAAAATCATCCAATAGATATACAGCTGATAGTTTTCACAAGTTTCATAGAGGACTTTGAATCCAAATCGTTGTCCGTGTCATCCCATCTCATTCGTCTAGATAGGTATCATTACACTTTAAGACACCAAAGGTGTTAGCAGTACTAAAACTTAGCAGATCACAAAACCAAAGAAGTTAATAAATCTCCTTTAGAAATTCCCTTTTCAATGTTAACATTGCCAATGTGAACAGAATCTATTATTAGTGTTGTTTCTCGTTGGATATTAGACAAGACAGAAGATTTTTAACAGCTGGAGCGACCATAAGATAAAAATCTAGTGCCTTCAGAAACCACTGGTGAGATACTGAATCAAAGGCCTTTGTGTAATCAATGTAGCATGTGTTTTCCTAAAGCAGCCTTTCTGCTCAAAACTAATTATTTCATTTGCGAGGCAGTCTTTGTATAACTATTTTGTAATCAGACAGGTGAGAAGCTTATAAACAGCCGACAGACACGTAATTGGGCAATAGTTTTTTGGACCTTTTTTTATTACCCTTTGTTAAGTAAGTTGGTAGACTTTCAGGATTTTCTAAAGCCATATTGCAACAACTAACTAGCGGTTTATAACAGCTTTAAAAAACGTTTTAGCCAAAGGTTCTGTGTTGCTTTTAAGCTATTTACCTTACTTCGCGCTTGTTTTACATCATTTTCAATGAATCTCAGTCGAGTAATAGTTGGATCTCAGAAGTCCTATCTTCGATCTTAGTTTTCTTTTTATTTCCATTGGATCATTCTGTACTGTCTGAAATTAGTTCTATATATAGCTGTGTTGATAGTCTTTGATGTTTGTCTTTCAAGATTTGCGTACAAATGGTGTTAACTTTTTTGTAGTTCTCGATTTTGGTTTTGGTTACTATTACTAAGAGAATGATGTGGCAAATTAGTAATATCACTGCCGTCTGCATGGGTGTTAACAACCCCATCAGAAGTTGTAGTTTGACAAGATATTGGAAGAAAGAAAAATTAAACTCCCACACCCTCTCAGTTCAACAGCCAAATTTTTATACTTGTCTACTGCTTGAATCTCGGTGCGCATTATGATGACTATGAGAAGGGCGGCAATGTCTGTCTATGGTGCAACCATAACTTTATTGTTTATCCCAGAACAAAAGACAATTTTTGTGTTCTAAGACAGGTTTCAATGTATAAGTGTAATATGGTGGAATCTTATCAAGTAGCTAATGAATAACTCCGACTACTTCTATCTACGGCAGTTTCTGCGTGCATCTTTCACTTTCTGCTGTTGTATGTATTTTTCATAGTTATAGGTTTGGATAACTTTGTTCTGTACAGAGAATATGAATCCTTGTGGAAGTCTTCTCATCAATATTCTTCTGTTCTAGGGCAAGTGGGTGCCGACCGTGAAGACTTTTGCTTTTCCGAGTGCCAATAAGATCATTTCTTGTTTGCAAGTGTTCATTAGGTTAATTTACATTGAGATTTCTATCTTTAAGCGATAGCTACAGGCGTTCAATAGCAAATTTTGAATAGAAGCATCAAAATTCAATTAGTATCTCTTTAGTCGTTCCATCTAACTCGTCCAAATCTTTATCGCTCCATTTCACCACACCGAATGAATATGTTAGAGCCGGAATTGCAGTTGTCAGGTTTCTTAAATTTAACTTTGTGTTTAACAGCTTGGTAAGTCTAAAACAGTTGACTGTAAGTTACTTCTTGTACCCACAGACTTTTTTAATGCAGCCTTTTTGGCCAAAAATGAATATTTGATTTTCTACAGGGTGTTCATAGATCTTGTTATTTATTAGAAATGTAAATAGCTTGTACACAACTAAAAGACAGGTTATAGGACGGTAATTATTACTATTATTATTATTATTATTAAAGCCTAATCTAACTATAGGATGTCTAGATAATTATTCTTTCGTAACTCCGTTATTTACAAAGCTAGGACAAAAATTCAATTCGTAAATACATTATTTCTTTTTAGAAATTAAAGTTCAACGCTTTCCTTCAATATAAAAACTTTTTCGTTTAATGCTCCTTGACATTGTCGTAATTTATGACTTGGGAACGTTAAACTTCTCTAATATTCTTTTATAAAATGTTTTCTTAATACTAGATTAAAGATATATTTCCCCTCTAAAATTATATTCTTCTGGTTTCATTTCTGTAATTTACAGAAATTAAACTCTTATCGTTCGGTGTTATTACCCTTAAAACTATAAGTCTGTCAACTTGACAGGCATAGACGAGATTCATTTTTCGTATAATTCTCTAATGCAAGGTGCAAGTTCTCGTTACATCACACCCTGCTTGCACTACTGATTGGTTTTATCTAAACATACGATATGTTAAACAGACAATTATCTGTTGGTACAACCGTCTTAGGGGGTTGGAAGTGCCATTTCTCGCTTGAACACTAAAAGAGTTCTTCTTCCGCCTCCGTAAGCACCACACGTGCCTCTCGTGCTATTCCCCTGCGGGATAATTGGGACTTAGGAGTTTTTTGCAAAGTACCAAGGAATAAATAATTTCTGCTAAGATTAATTGTACCATTGAGCTCCCGCAACTTATCGTGCCGCTAATTATCTCATAATACCTGAACTTTTCTTGTGTTTCGAACTGCCTACGAGGTTCGCACTGCCGTACTCTAATTAGATGTGTAATAAATCACTTAAGATTATCGTATTAACTAACGTATAAGGGAGACCTTTATTACCTGTAAATATTTATGTAATATCTGTGAACTAAAACTTGTGTAAAAGTGCCGTGAGGTTAGTGAACTTTGTGCTAACAGCTGGTTTTGCTCTCTAAAAGATATTTCCTGAGATAGTAAATACATGTTACCTTTATTTTACTTAACGTCTTATGAAGAAGCATCGTTGGCACACACAATCTGCCAACCTACCTTCGCAACCACTTGCGAAACCTATCTACATTTTGCCGAACGTCACCAACCGCTTGAAGAAGAGTAACGCCGCTTCACACTGGCGAAAGATCGGTTAAAACCATTGTGTTATAGAAATATCTGGTTCATTAAATCATAACTTAACTATTCTATTTTGAACATTGGCATTTTTATTTGTTTGCGTCCTTTTATGTACAATATTTATAAACTTAATGTGTACCTCTATCGTTCACCTATGATACATATTGTTAGCGTAACGTTACAGTTTGTCAAACTATTTTGTTTACCGAATTAACTATTAATATTCTTTTATTGAAAAACATGGTTAATTGCAATAATACCTGCAGGTGACGGACATAAAAAACATTGTTATTATTTCTATGCTTTATTATATGTATGTGTACCTTGCCTTCATTGTTCCAATGCTTCTTGTTTTGTACTGGTTTACTGGACCGTAAACGTTGATAAGTTTTACCTGATCGCTTTTATTGTTTACCTGTCTATATTTTTGTATTGTTGTTTCACTGTTTATTATTGTTTATTTAGGTGTACGAATTTCTTTTTCAACATTGTAACCGGACTGCTGTATCCTATTTCTTGTATAATCACTTCTTTGCAGTATCCCAATATATGTATTAATTATTTTTGATCTTTTATTGAGTTATGAGCATACTCGTTAAAACCTTACAGGAAAAGCTGACCTGGATTCCAGTGACGTCAACGCTGTCATACGGATTCATTATTTTGAGATTATCTTGTGTAAGTAAGTATCTCACTAGAGTGCAGTACGATCTCCATTTTATTTATCTGTGGTTCGACTCTGGCTAACATCTCGCCTACTGACTTATATATGAAGATCAGCTGTGGGATCGCCTATTCGAAACTAGATCACCGACATTTTACTTCAGCTGGCGCCCTCTCAATATCGAAACCCCTAAGATTACCGCATTATTATTCTGTTTAATTTCCAAAATTAAACAGAAATCTTACAATGTCAATTACACAATTAGATTCATCTATTAAACTAAATTTATTTTAGCAGGACTTAGAAATAATGGCTGAATGTAAAATTTATTTGGTATTAGTTTAACGAATTTAAATACTACACTTTATTTGATAGTAAAATTTCCGGGCTTTTAACCATCAAAATTTCTGGGGTATAAATAACGAAGTTTTATTTGTATCGGAAAATTACAATAAATTTCTACAAATCCTTGTATCATTTGAGAACTGGTGCAAATTGTAGCATGGGTGCAACTCTAGTTAATCTTTTATATAGCCACGAGCTTTTTTATGCTATAAATTGAAATTGAAATAATTTACGACCTTTTAAATGTTTTATTTTTCGGTTTAGTACAGCTAGCTGGTATTTGTTTTGACAAACTAAATAAATACGGTTCCATTAATTTTCCATTTGTTGCTTTATAAAATAATTACACTTTTTACGACATCAATGAATATAGTACGCATGCAATATTTACAGTGAGGCTGAAGGTCTAGAGTCATAAATTACTTCAGGTATAAATTTGAAAATTTGATAGGTTACGTTCTAAATTATTCTACAACAACACTACGCAACAAAAGTAAATTTATTAAAAAGCAGACTGCAATAATATCAATATTTACTCCATTTCCCAGATATTGAAACAAGTATGATACATTCTAAGTTCAACTCTAACACTTTTTGACTCTATAAATATAGATTTCCCAATAGTCCTGTTATAGTTAATTTACAAATTAAAAGCATAAATTCAGTTGTATTAGCATAATACAAAAAGCTAGATTAAAAGTCGAGTAACTAGTTTTGTTATTGCAATTTTTTAATTTTGAAATAATTTAAAAATCACTCTAGTACTGATAAAAGAACTGCAGGAAATTGCAAGTAAAAACAAAAATCTGTATGTATGAATGTATCATCTCCATTAATTAAATTAAAATAAACAACAAGTCCGTATGCATGCAAACATGGCCTTTATCAGATTATTAAACAAAATAAAATTTAGCTGGCAGAAAACCAACGTACTTCCTGCTTTTCCATTCAACAAAACAAAAATAAAATCAATAACACATAAATATAAATAGTAACGGAAAAGTGAACTAATATAGGTTATGCTTATAATAACGTACGTAAACAGAAAGTTAACTATATTAATAGCTGAATTGTGTACAATTAACGTATTAATCATTTTATTGAATGGATATTTAAAAATGTCTTCGTAGTAATTATACGAAACACAAATAATATCAGGAATCACTAATGTAAGTTTTAATTTATTCTAAAACTAAATTTTATACAAGACACGTATAGAATTTCTGGATAAGATTTAAGGTAAAATTTATGACAACAATTAAAGGTATTATTCTTATAACTGGATTTACTGCAAGCATTACAAACAAGTCATCATATACAGATTTTATAATTTGTCCTGCAAGAATTACTTTAGCACTTTGCACGTGCTTATTAAATAACATTTACATAGCCGCGTGAGTATAAATTATAGCACTGCACAGTAAAAATTTATTTTCTTACATAGTTTATTATGATTTGCACTTTGTAACTCAGTTTCTATGTAATAGTGTTTGATAGAAATTACTGCTCTTATATATCACAATTTTTTTCTGTATATTTACATGATTTGTTGCAATCCGTATCTTGTCGTTAGTGTCAATCTCGTGGTAATTTTCACAGAAAGATTCTCTCGGTATATAAATAATTCATCGCTATAAAATTCAGTTTTTACAAAAACAAATTGGTTTTGTTGATTACAATTTATAACAGTCTCCAAAAGTTATATATCACAGCATTTGATGGATATTTGCTTTGTATTGGGCATATTTGATGTTTCAGCAGCGATGTAATTACACTGTACAAATCGGTCAAGTAATACTCTAGGATAAAATTGACAAAGGCAAATATGAATTTGAGCAATTAAACCTATTAAAATACTTTACGTAGAATTTTCAATTTGGAATTTTAGTTAAATTATAATGCTCTAATAAATCAAACCGTTCTATCTAAAAAGTTCTAGTTACAAATTAATTCAACATAAAACCTGAATTATATGAAGACCATTAATAAAGCGCTATACTATTGATTAGGAAATTAACACTAGCTACATGCATCCACACAAAGCCTGATTTGCCTTTGATAATACATGCAATATCAAATTCTAATCTCCAGACAAAGAGAATCTAACCCTCTCATTTGATACTATTGATAAACAGTTTATAAAAACTAAAACAGCATATAATACAGTAGAACTCTGTTATAACGAACTCAGAAATTGCAAAATTCGTTGGATGATGAGAGATTCTCTCTGATTCCTAAATCTTCTACTCCACCAATTGCGTCGCCTCCATCTGCTTAAATCGTTTCTCGTGGTTTAGTTACTGATGCTACCAAATCTCCGCCTGTCTTGTTTTCCGGTTTTCCCTGGTCCATTTACTCAAGAAGCGCATTTACATTTGGTGCCCAAAAAATTCTTAATTTGGATAGACAGGGCAGTTATCGATTACATTTTTTGTTAATCGTCTTACTGGTAAAGACGTACAGTTTTTAAAACAACGTGATGATTTGGACTTTCCTATAACAAGTAATGAACGATTCTCAGTTTCAGGCATATTTGCACATACGAACACTATGATACGATCTTTGCTTTGTTTAAGTCCACTAGCCTTTTGTTCATACCGATCGTAACCAGCTAGATATAGATTCCGTAGAAACACTAGCTGCTTCTCCATGCAATTTTCCCGAGTTGATATTGTATCTCGGTTTAAATCTATCTAACCATTCTTTTGTACAAACAATGATTGATTTGAACTTGAACACAAGTTATCTAATTTTTCCGCCTTACTTATCGGTACATCTAAGCTCTTTCTTTTATGTTCACGTTTCCTAATTTTCTTTAATTTTGTGACATTTTTATGTTTGCATTTTTGTAATTTTTACCGATCTTTCCATATCGTTGACACAGTTGATTTAGATAAATTAAGAGATTTCGGCATTCAACACGTCATTATCTTCTTCTTCTTCTTCTTCTAATTAACTCCTGCCTGTCCCTACGAAACGTCAGGGGTTTAATTTAATGCTCTTCCATTACCCATTCGGTCTCTTGCCAACTCATTCATTTCCTGTGTAGTCTTGCCCATTCTTCTGTCTACTTCCCGCACTTGCTCCAGCCATGTCTTTTTGGGCCTTCTTCTTCTCCTTTTTCCGTATCTTCTTGCTTGAAAAGTTCTTTTAGCCTGCCCCAATTTGTTTTACTTGCTATTTTTCCTAATTGTTTCATTTCTGCAACGTTTAAGTTACTGCCGTGTTTTTTATTTGTTGGGATTGAGATTGTATTGTATAATCTAAGCTTAGTTTTTCTGTCTGTTTCTTTTTTGCCAAATTATTATTCAATCCATAGCAAATTCGTGAAACCTTTTTGCTTTTATTTGTTATCTCAAAGTGCATTTTTCTACCATTTTTTCTCGATTATATTTCTTAGAATAAATATGTTATCTGTTGTCTGTCTTGTTTTCCGGAAAG
>VTPC01090408.1:369110-397584 GCA_011009095.1 Ignelater luminosus | reverse complement strand
TTTTTTTTCTATTATTCGAGTATATAATTATTGCATTCTGATTCATCTTCTTTTTTATATAATGATATCAGCAAATTTTGCTCCCAGTCACTTGGTATTTTACATCCATTTCTTGCCCATTTTTCCCAACCATTTCGGATCTATATTATCTCCTCCAATAGCTTTTGTTATTTTTACTTTTTGCATTGCTTCTTCAAATTTTTCTTTACTTATATTCTCTCTTCTTCTTGTAGTTGTTTTCTTCTTTCTTCGTGAACTTTTTGTGTAATGTTTTTTTTTCCAAACTTCTACTGTCATCTGTGTTTGTTTTAGTTGCATATTATGATCTCTTATTCCTCTAATTTCTTTCTTTTTTCTGCTTTTCAGTGCTTTTATTCTATTCCAAAATGCTCTTTTGTTTTGTTTCTCAAGCAGTGGTGTTCTATTTTATATTGTTCTCGTTTTAATTGATTGTACTGTATCAGTGCTTTTTTTCTTTTGTATTCTTGTAGTTTATCATTTTACCAACTCGTTCTCTTTTGTTGATTTTTGATGTTTAATGTTTTTAGAGATTTTGCTCTATGTTCTGTGTTAATTCCTTAAATTTATTCCATTATTGTTCGAGGTTCCAATTTGGTTTTTTGTATCTTGTTCTAAATACTTTACCCGTTTCTTCCTGATATTTCTGTTTTTGCTCTGGTTGTTTTATTTTTTGAATTCAACTTTACTGTATTCTACTTTTGTTCTTCGTTCTATGTTATACCAATACATTTCTGATAATACTAATCTGTAATTTGTTCCCAATTCAGCTCTACCTTCTAGGCGTCATTATCAAGACGATTAATTATTTTTTTAGATTTCTCGGCATTTTTATTTTTTTTTTCATATTAACACAGTAACCACAAGAAAATCATAAAAAGAAACGCCCACGCTCAAAACACACAGCAAACCTTCTTTTAAAAGCGACAAATTAAAACTGTATTTTTTAAAATGAAAACTCTTCAAGAATGATATTGCGAATGTGATATTGTTTATGTCAGCATTCCCATGAATACAAAAATATGCGAAGTAGAAGACAAAACAAGCTTGGGTGATTGCAAAGACGCTGACGCTACATAAATTTTGCGTAATAATATAAATATTACCGCTCAAATTAGGCTTCTCGAATGAAGTTCGTTATAAACGATCTAAAGATTTCATTTTTTACTCAATAAATTGTTCATTAATACCGAGGGTTTGTTATAAACAAGTCCGTTAAAAACGATCATAAAATGTACGCTGTTTTATGTAAATCAATTCGGGACTTGAGAATTTGTTCCTTACAAGCAGTCGTTTGTTATATCACGGGTTCGTTATAACCAAGTACAATATAGTATTAGTGAGTCTAATAGAACATTAGTTTTGAAGAAAAAAAAAATAAATAAAAGACAGTGACAATATCTAGTGTAATGCAAGCATTACACTAACGGCCGGTTATTATCGATAGAGAGCTGGCCATGCCGGGCTGGTACTAGCTATCCCTACTATGGCAAAACAAGAAACGTCTATGCCAACATTGCTGTGACTGTCTACGTGTGTTTACAACTTACCAGTTTAAATTCAATAGAGTGTAGAGTGCCAAATGTAAGAATTGTTTGCTTTAGTGAGATTTCTAGTGAAATCTAAAAATGACTGATATTTGTTTTTGACATAAATCGGGTTAAACTATAAATTGCTTTGGTACTGAATAAAGAAACTTTGGTATATGTTAATTAAATTTGGTTTGTCTTTTAAGGGAAGAATTTTTCTGTATGAGGAAAAACTGAAAATCTACCTATCGCTGTTTCCGTTAATGTTATTAATTGACGTTTGGCACGTTATTGTGACACGAGCAGTATTGCAAAACATTGATTTTCTCTTTACAACCACTTTAAGTAAGTTGTAAACTAAGTGTTTAGAAAGTATCAGAAAATTCTATCAAGAGCTTGCCGATTTAAAAGAAGTTGTTTTATTGAGAATGGAATTTAAGAATTTAGTAACAAACAAAAACTTGTATTTACATTTGCATTTTCTTTGATTCAGTTTTCGCGGGTTTTTGCGATTTTGATTGTAAATTTTTTTAAAATAATTTTTAGTCTTATTGTTCACTGTCTGGTTTTTAACAATTCAGAACGAAAAGAGATTATGTTTTAACGATTATTGCTAAAAATCCTTGAAGTAACTTTTTATTGAATACGATTTTAGCCTATTTTTATAGAGCTTTGTTTTGTTTAAGGTTTGTATTAAAGTCTTTTAATAAATATGGAACCCATTGTTAATTTCTACTTTCAAAACCAACTTCTAAAGTAACATTGCTTTTAATTTCTGAAATTACAAGAATAGTTTCGTGAGTAAATAAAGAAAGCAATTCACGGCTCAACAAAAGTTGTTTGTTTAGGTTGTCAAATAGGTACTCTCAAGATAGTCAGCATTTTCTGTAAAAAAAAATAAAATGTCTACTAGTCTTTTATTAGAAATTCAATATTTCGTTTCTGCAAAAACTTTTTATATTATTTATTTCATCAAGAAATTTTGTGTTGTAATTTTTATTTTATTTCCAAGTTTTCGATTTTCTTCTAGTCTGAAACACGAAAATATGTAAACTTTCCACTTTCTTTTTGATGCAATAAGTGATTCGACGACATGTGTTGAAAGTTTTCAAGAAAAAGAAATTCTTTAAACGCAACTGATGGAAAAGCTTTGAATAGATAAGCAACAATTTCCATTGAATAGAAAAAGTAAAAATAAACATAAAACTTTATATAAAACCAAGGTGAAACGTTAGTCCGTCTATTGATATGGGAATAAAAGTATCTTACAATGTTTTCCAGATTTTCGATATCCGCTTAAGTGTTCCTGTTTACAAATAAGACACAAAGCTCTGAGTGATCTATAGGTAGAAGAGCCTCTTTTGTAATGGATAAATTATAGTTCTTCGTGTAAGCGATGCGTGTATCTTACGAAGCTCTCCAACTCAGTCTTTCAAATTGACTATAATCAACGTATTAAAAGAACTAATTATTTGGTAGACGGAGATTACATCGTTTTACGTGCTATTTGTTGAATGATAAGTGTAGGGAAAACTAATTAACGAGCACTGCTGTTGTTATTAAAAGCTAATCCAATGCCAGCTCATTATAAACAGATATTGAATTCGATCGAGTAGATTATGTAATTACAGAAGGAAATTCGCGCACATAATTAACTCGTTTCCGTATTATTTATTATTTGTATCGTTTTCATTACCGATATTGAACAATTTTGAGTTCTGTCTGATATAAATCTGAATTAGCTAAAAAATCACATCTCAAGAGATAACAGAAATAGCTCCAGATTCCATAAGACAGATATCTGGTCGACTTCATTCCTAATGAATGCAATTGAAAATATAAAATTTTCAAAGTTTTATTATACAACAAGCTACTATTGCCATAAAAAAATAGATAAGCAGATTTGTGAGTTAGGCCGCATTTTAGCACACGTCTCAGTCAGGTTTTTGATTGTTTTGTTTTAATGTTTTTGGAGACGCTACATTGTTTAAAGCAGAAAAAGTCTCATTTATTCAGCTCTTTTAGTTTCCGAGATATAAGACAAGTGTTTTGTATTTTTTGCATACTGTACACTTTTGAATTATTTAGAACGCTTTTGTATCATTTTTTTCTAACATGAAGACTAATCTCTGAAATAGGCGACTTATTTACTTTAAGCTACTTCTTATCTCTTATTTGCTTGAATTTTTTTATTGTCTGCTGTACGGAATCAAAACTTATGATAATATCGTGTAATCAGAAACTTTCGGCATTTCATTTGACTATGAGCAAAGCATGAAAGCAAAAATTGTTTTTCTGAGCAAATAAATATTATCACGATGAATAAACAGAGATAAAAGAATCAATGTCGAAAAATTAAGTTTTCCATCTACACAAAAAGACAAAGAGAAAAGAAACATATTTCGGGACAGAAATGGTAGTAGAATCATTCCAGACACCACAGGAGAACTAGAAACAACAGGCAAGAGGATTCAATAGACGAGAACCCAAACATAACAAAGAAATAAGTGTTACATTCCATAGAAGTAGAAGAGAATCTGATCTAGATCAAATACCAGCAGACATAACAATAATAATAAATGAGTTAAAGAACAAATAAAAGTGCTACTGAACTACAACTCGATATAGAATATATAGAAAAATAGAAGACCAATTAACACTATAAAGTTTGCAAACAATATGGTTTGTGGAAATGGTTTGGTGCTAAATGTCAAAAAGGCCAAATTAATGATACTTTTAAAGGCTAGACAACGACAACAAGAAAAACTGAAAACTAACAACTATACTGAAGCCATAGAATTAAGAATTGGGCAAGCAAGAAGCTGAAGATTAGAATCCTAAAGTGTTACGTGTTCTCAGTGTTATTATACTAAATGAAAACCTTCAAAGTTTAGACATATAAAGGAATTTTGTTAGGTAAACCGGATCACAAACAATGAAAAGGCGAGGAAAACACGGAAAAGAAAGCAAATTGTAAACTCTACCAAAATTAGAAAACTACAATATGGAAAGAAATCAGTTCTGCCGATCAGTATCAAAATTTCGAATCGCCAAGGTACCTTAAAGGAAGCGGCACCTACAGAAGTACACTTTTTTGGAAATTGGAAAATTTCTAACAATTTCCATGAATATTTCGAATTAGTAAACGTTTTCGACTATTTTTTTAAATACAATAAAAATATAATTTTGATTGTTTGCGTCTATCAATCACTGTCTAAAACTCGTACTATATCTAACAAAGAACGGCAAAATGGAAAATAAATACTAGACAAAAAAAATTAAATTGTTTGGTTAAGAATTCTAAAATGAGTAGAAAGACTGTTCAGATTTCTAGTTTACTATTTTTGAGCGTTTAATTTAATTACTGCTAATATCACCATATCTATCTGAAAAGTTCAATTGGTGCCTAATTGCAAAACAATAAAACGGTTTCATTGAGATAATGTACCCATTAACAAATCAATGAACGTTAATTCGGAACTGTTATAAAATTGAAACGAAAGATAATTAGCTCGGAAGCAAAATCTGTTTAAAAATATAAATCGGAAAATTGCACATTCAAATGACTAAAACATAAATTTCTATTAATTCTCTTTGGCTTTTAATTATTATTTGCTGATAAGTTTGAATTGTTATATGCTGTTACCGATAAGTATTTGTAAACATTGTAAACATACGCGTAGTTTCCATTTATACTGCATGTGATTTATTTGTAAAATTATTCTGGAGAAATAAAATAAGAAACAGAAATCTCGGTATTGAGTCGGTTAATTTGGAAGCAACTCAAAACTCAAAAAATTGAGAACAAAATAAATGTATCTATAAAAACTTACAAAATACAATATCAATATAGGAACTTAAAGGAATTATATTTATTTAAACATTTTTTTTTAAATATTTCATTTAATGTCTGCGTCATAAGGACGATAGCGGATAGACGCAAACAATGGTTAACTTTTATAATTCTGTATTTATATTATAAAAATATCTATGAGTTTGAGTAAAACATTTTCTTTCTATAAGTAGAAGCTCTGACCCAATTTACTATTATTATAAAATTCTAAAATCAAATTTTAGGTTTACTTTAAATATAAAGCAAACGCAGGCAGTACCCATTCATGTAAATTGTGGCTTCTCAAAAGTTTGCTTTTAACGGAAAAATATGTCCACTAGAGCTAATGCAATTCTACAGAATCCGTATACCCAAACATCTGCTTCTATAAAAGTTACTTCATACTTTTCATACAATAAATTTAGAACTTTTCTGTACACATTATCATTGTTACTATTATTTGCCTCGAATTCATAAAGAAATTTTCAAATTCATAATATACATTACGCTTTCCTTGGTTTTTGAATAAATTATTTGCTAAGATTGATATGCTCCTAGCTGTCATAGTTTGCCTTTTCAACTAATATCAAATACATAATAGTTTTAGGCTTGTTTGTGGTTAATACGTGTGTTTGCCATGCAATACCATATCTAGCTGTAATTAATTTTGCCTTAATATAATTGAAGTCAACGCCACAATTCAAGACAAATTTCCAGAATTGATTATTATCCAACCGTATTTGTTTTACCCAAGAAAAGTAAACTAGATTATTAGATGATAATAAAAGGATTCAGAAGAAAAATCCTTTTTCAACTTAACATACAATGTGCTTTAAATGCTCAGTAATTATATATTTAAAGCATCATCATTTAATAATAACAAAAATTCCGCAACTTTTTTCAATTTTATTTGAAACAGATTTATGAATGTTTACGTTTCTCCCAAATCTTGCTTTTAATTATAACCGTTGTAACCTAGTTTTCATTAGTTCCCTTCTGTTTAGTAATATCTAGCAGCCTCGACGGAAATGAATTTTCTCTAGAGAGCTAAAAATGTAACTTCAAGGCTATTATGAGACGCCGCGCCGATTGTTTTTCCTTCAATTTCGCTTTTAATATCTAAATAATAATTAACAAAATACCTGGTTCATATAAGATCTAACGAACTCCATAGATTGTTCCAGTGCATATGTATCGCTGCTGCAAGAGTCGATAATTAATGCACCGAGCGTGATGTTTGGCAACAAATCGGGACTGTTGTTTATTTCATCAAGTGCATAAAGCATGGCTTCCAGCCGCTGTATACCCTTCTCTTCCTTGACAGCGCCGCAAGGAAAATCAGGTCTTCCGCTGATTTGTTCGTGCATGGGAAATATTCCGCCCAAGATGATATCGCCGTTAATGCGAATCAACTTGCGGTCAGTTTCAAATTGGCCTCGAGCTGGCACCAACAGCCTCAAGAGCTGAAGTAATACCAGCGGCAACATCCCCGACAGCGGCCCCATGAATACGATGTCCTGCCGCTGTCACACCCACTAATTTATACACCAATTAAAATCCGCGATCGATATTAAGAGTTCGATTAAGTTTTAATTAATTGTTCATTTGAGCGAAGCAGTTTAAATGTCCGTCGAAAACTTCATTTTAAAGTTTGAGTGCGCGCTTTTTAGGGATGATAATCTGAGCTAACATGTTAAATAAAAGTCATGTTTTGAAATTTTAAGATAAAATTCTGCTTTTGAAGTTGTACGAAAAGTTGAGGAAATTAATTTTTGCGGTCAAATATCGCTGATAGTAAAGTTCCTCCAAAAGGAAGTTGTACAAGACTGGATCTCCATCCGAAGAGAATTGGATATATAGGGGTCGGACTGGCACCTGCGTGAAGCGAACCCCGTTGTCATAGAGATGGAGCGAGAGCCACGACGCCAGTCACCGTCGCCACCCGGGTGCCTATGCGCGTCAACCGCTTTTCTTCTTCTGACACCTCAAGCACATGTTATAAACACACGTGAGGAATCACCACCTGCTCCTTGGAAAGCTGTAGAAAACCTAAACATTTTTCATGAGAGATCACTTGTTAAGTGCTGCTTTAATGATTCCAAAATTATCGCTTTTTAAATAACATGTAGATATATGACATGTTCTTGAAGGTCTTGCATTTAATTAATTTTGGTACACAACTATAAATCATAAATTAAACATGACTATATATTAAATATTACATATGGGGGTTAAGTTTGAAATGCAAATATTGAAAAGCACACGTTCTATGCAGAAGGGATGGTACACGTAATTTTATATTTCTAAAACAATTTGAAATGGAGATGTTAACTGAAAAATCCAGTTAGTCTTTAAAAATGTCGGATGCTTTTTTTATGTATAAACAAAGTCATTTAATCTTTATACTATTATTTTACTGATGTACTCTAAAAAGAAGCTTTTTCAGTCAGTCATTCATTTCTTCCAGACCGTATAGCGTGTAATTTATCAAATCATTTCAGTATGTTGTTTTCAGAATCTTATTTTTTAAAGCCATCGTTTAAATTCGGAAAGAACTTATGTCTAATAATATTTGTCTTTTTAAGAATTTTTTAAATAAAATGCATACTCATCTCTATAAAGAAGATTTACCTAATTATAAATATCGATTTCAAACATAAATGCGACTCTGTTGTACAGATAAAGTTCTTAATTTATGGTTTCTTGTAACTTACGTATTGGGGTTTTCTTATTAGGCAGTTTAGTATTTTATGGTTTTCTGAATATTTATAAATTTTATTTTGAATAACCATATTTTTACAGGGTGTAGCATTTAAGATTCACGTATTTAGTGTTTGGGGTACTTTCTGTTTATCAAAGTCTAAAACACTTAACATTTTTCGGAGTTATTGCAAAGTTGCTATCCATATCTTGAATGTAATACTTATCAAGAGTTCCATGGTCAGATGTACAAAATCAAATCTCTGAATCAATTGTTCCTACTAAAATTCTTCGTAGTTTTCCTTAGTGGTGTAGATCAATACCGGAACAGTAGTCTCTGCAGAGTGAATAATCACATCATCTTTACTTTCACTTTTTCTAAAATTCCTTTTCTCGATTGAAGAGGAGCCATCGATCTATTAGATTTGTTAGAATCAAGTACGTTGAGAACAAATATTTTCTTATTGAACGTGCTACTTCTGCAGATAAAAATGTTCTGGATATTAAAGTTGTCTTTCATTGCCCAAAACCACCCTCGTGGCCAAAATCAGTTTCTTCAAGTTACGTACTATAGTAAGGTGTGCCAGTAGCACATTTCGTTTTTGTCCCACAAGTGAGACTATAGAAATCATACAACAATTAGCAAAATGTCATTCCCATATAGAAAAATTTGAAACCAAGGCAGTAAAAAACATGCCCTTCTTGGCCAAGAAGCAAAAGAAAAAAAAAGTATTATAATTGCAGACTAGAAATATTTGCAGCAATTTTTGCCCATTTTGATTATTGTCCCAAAAAAAGATCTACTTACCTACTACTTGCTACTAAAACTGCTACTTAACTACTTTTTATTAAGGCAAAGCAAATTAATTTTCTCAACAAGTAAACAATAACAAAATATCTTTTAACTGTCAAACTTTGCTACGAAAAGAGAACATAAATGTCATGTTTTGCCACCAAAGATGGCAGGGCCTGCTTTAAGAGTTTTCTCTTCTTCAGATAGTTGGAAGTGGATTTTGCAAAATGGATGTGAACGTGACAAAACAGATTAGAAACCAAGACAAAAACAATCCTGATAAAAGGAAAAATTGTTAACAGGTTGTAACAAAGCGAAATAGAGCAGCAACTGGGATAGACCATACCGATCGATATGCTTACTGGATACAATAGGAAAGCTGTTTGAATTGGTAATTAAACGAACATGTATAAATCAAGGCAACTCTAGTTTAGATGTAAATACAAGTTTTTGATTCAAAGAGTTGGAAACGAATACTACAAAAAATGTAGCTCCGGAAGATATTAGCATATTTGATAAAAAACTATGAATGTCGATATTAAAACTGTTAGAACTAAAACAGAAGCAGAACTAACGCAAATAGCAGATGACTCTCTAGAAAATGTCAGAAGAAGCAGTTCTGCTAACGGGCAGGAAAAAAACACGGGCCTATACAATTTAACCTAGAAAAGATTATGACGCAATTAGTCTAGAATACCTTGAGATAAAAAAGATAAATGCTTAAAGCACGGAGAATATATCTCAAGTCTATGGCAGAAAGGATAGATAAATAGTGTTATTATATGCTTCACCTATCTGAAAAGATATTTACAAAATAAAAGAAATATAAAGATGTAGCAGATAGGACACAGCAAAAAATTGCGTTAAGAATATGTCGAGGCTATAAACAAATTACCAGCGAAACTGCAAGAATGTGTCAGAATCAATATTAATAGATATACTAACGGACAAACAAACAAGAGATGTAGGGAAAAAGGAAACGCAGAAGTTAGAAAGAAGCAATACCGTAGCTGAATGAAAGGAAAGATGGGCCAAAGCAGAAACTAGCTAATTCCGAAGATAACCAAGTGGCTAACAAGGAAACCATTAAAACGAAAAATAAAACATCTGGGAATGCAAACCATAACCACAACGAACTCCTGTTTTGTTACTTTTTTTAAATCTTGGCGGCCATTTTGACCGTGTTCCCGAGATGATATCAAAAAACTAAAAGTATACGTTTGTCTTATTTTTTTATGTAGAAAACGATTCTAAAGTAGAAAAGAATTTTTTTTAAATTTTCCAATTTTTGGCGGCCATTGTTCCCGAAGAGTTATCACAAAACGAAGATACCACGTTGGCTTTAGTTTTTGATGTAGAATCCAAATCTGAAATCAAAATTTTAACAGACAGACAAACTTTGCAAATTCAGTAACGACTCCTTCGGAGTTCGTTGAAAATACTACTACCGACTCAACAACAATAGCCCGGAACACACTGTATTTGAATGTATTAAATGGCAAGCAGAAAGAGAAAACAAAACAAGAAATATAGAAAGAAGTAACCAGTGACAATGTAATTGATATTCTATTAGAAAGTAAAAATCATTTAATATAATAAGAGTTCCCTCTTCCTACTTGAGAACTAAAATTGGGTGACAATGTTCGAGAGTACTATGACTACTAATCAGATTATGATAGTAGTCAGGAATAAGGAAGCTAACAATTCCAGTGGATAGTCAGAAGATTCACTGAAATTCAAGCTCCAGATTCAAGAGTGATTGATATGTAGAATATATTGAGAATCAAGCTTGCTAACTTGTTCATATGTAAGAGGTGACAAAATTATCCATATCACTGCACAAAATACAAAAATTGACAAAAGAAAGGTGTCCATATCGTTAGAATAAGTTTCAAAGATTTATTACTTGGACATTTAAACATACTGAATCGCTTTCTCAATATAGTACTGCCAAGAAAGTTCTATATCGCCTGAATGTATTACAGACAGATGCCATGCTGTGTCAAATCAAGTTTTAACGGTCTCTCGGAAGGTGTTGTTTATATACATATATTCACGTAAACCTATGCCACTTGAAAAATATCATAAGGCGTATGACTTAGATTCTAAATTATGGTGTAAAAGGTTTTGAACTTGCAAAAGTGACTGTAGTCTGTACAAATGGGCGATACTTTTGTGAAATCAGCAAATGATATGGTAGACTAACGTTTTTCCGACACTACTACCAGAGCAGGAACGATATAAGAAGCAGAGAAAGACTTGATGAAATTTTTAGACGTAAATATTTTATAGAGTATGATCTAGAAAATAATATAATTGATGCACTTCAAATTGTTCGATACTTCTATTCTTTTGCAATCACATTCATTAAAATGTCTGACTGCTTGTTTATTCAATAAAAAAATTCAGTTGAGACGATAGATATCAAAACAGTAAGTGTAATGGAATTAGTATTATAGTACAGAGTGTGCACGGATTTCGTTTATGTTTTTCTTGATTGAGAAAATGGTTGCCGCCGTTTCTTACACTCGTATTGGTAAAAGAATATCCAACAATAAAACAGAAACCTTTGAGAAGTACGAAGAAAAAGAAAAAATTGACGCGGGAAGTGTGCTTGTCAACTTCTTGGGATTCAGTCAACAAAGATTTAGGATTGAACTTGAGAATCTGTGATAGTTCCACCGTTTTGGTACAGGTAAGCTATTTGGTAGATCTTTTTTGACCAGTTAGAGCATTGAGTTTGTTCCAGGGCTGTCAGACACTTCCCTTGGTCTTCACCAGGGAGTTCCGGATTTTAACAAAGATTCTGTAAAAACATCGTTCTTTACGGGTGAGCTGAAGAACGTGAGGTGGAAGCAAAAAGCGATTAAAATTTGCAAACACTTTTGGGAATGGTTTTGAAACTTCAGTCAATCAGCTTCGTTTCAATCCCAAATGGCCCTGATGGGACAGCAAGATTCAAGAACGAAGAAATTAATACTAATCGAAGGTGGTCGTTGATGATAAAACAGCCAATGGATGCAAAATGTGGAAAATATGGAGTCAATAGTTCGAGAACTACGAAGCTGTCGATAATGAAGGAATCCTCATGGGATAATGGAAACGTGATGTCAGTGTTGAGCGTTCTGTAAAAGGTTAGTTTAAGCACCAGAGGTGCATCTTACAACTCTTTCTTAGTCGGTACTAACGGTCTTTGTCTGGTACTTTACATAATAAACACTATACTAACTTAGGAATTGTTACGATTTTCTGTTACACCCTGTATAGTTGTTTCTGTAAGAAAAGATACTTTTTTAAATTGATATTTTTTAGTAAACTTCGATGAAGTGAATAAGCTAATATCTTAAGGACAACTTTTCATTTTTGTAATCTACCTATTTAATAATTATATTAAGATTGTGTAGACGTTTTATTAATAAAATTTATTGGACCTAAAGATAATTTGTAAGATACTTTCATTTACCTAATGATTCACAATATATAAGATTCCATTACATAATTAAATTTTAAAAAAATGTTCTTAAATAATCCTACTTTAGTTTTGGGCGTACCATTTAATTTATAATCTTGAAAATTAATGAGCATACCTTCATGTCGCATATTTTTCGTTTCAGAAAATTCGTATAAATAAAAGAAACTCCGAGAAAAACCCTGAGTTTTAATATTTTTCATTTAATAATTAAAATTTCTTGACCTTCGTACTCATTTAATTTTTGAAAGTATTACAGTTTATAATACCGTAAAAAAGTTCTTAATATAAAGCGCATCTGACTAAGAAATTTGCTGCTGACGTCTCTCCTAAACAGCATTAAAGCCGATTTAGAAGTTTCCATTCGAATCCTAATATATTCCTTAAACTTTTCGTAAGATGGTAAGCAAAAGAAATTTATAAACACCCCACAATAATCGCATTTATATTTAAAAAAGTCTCATTGAAAAATATTTCTTCCAGGTCACCCATCATTCATAATATTAGAAAATTATATAACTTTCAGAAAAACTTGCTTTTAACTGTACATATAAAGCTGTTTTGGTAAACATAGGCTTAAATACGTTGAGATGTCTTAAGTATATATTTTTATGTAAACAAATTATTTTTAAAGGTCAATTATGTTTTCACTTAATGCTAATTGTAAGTCGTTTTGTATTTAAGCAGTTAGGGCATCCAGATGTTTACGTCTCTTCTCTAACACCTTGACTGAGACTGACATCTCCATTTCAAGCATTGACGACCACCACTCAATCACTTTACATTAGTTTGTGGAGGTACCAGATGTAGTACGTTACCATTCATTATTATTGGAACGGCTGTATACATTAATTTAAACAAAAATTAGGAAATTATGCTCTTAACAGATGTGTTACAATACCGAATTGTTACTTTTTACGGAAACACACAATATTGTTAGTAATTAGTAATAATTTGATTTATTCCTCGACAGCGATTACCAGCAGCCATTTTTAATTAACAAATTATCCAGTTTATCGCTATCCATTTGATGTTTCTCGACTTATAATCTGTTTTGCTATGTGTGTATGATATATTCGTTGATTTTGTTTCGTTTTTATGTGATTCACCTCGCAAACGTTTTAATGGTTAGAGACCCAAAATCTGCAAACATTTATATTACTCTTTGCTGACTTTTTGTCTTTTACTAATTTTAAGTAAGAGAACAATTTTTAGGAGGAGATAAGATTTATAAATTTCGTTGAAGATTCTGTTCCAGTAGTCACCCACACCCTTAAAGAAAACCAGAGAAAATTTTAGTGAGAAGATTCGGATCTTGAAATTCAAACTCGGATCTTCCAAATGTGAACCTAGAGCATTGCTGCTCAATTACGCATTCTACTTAGTAGTTTTTTCAAGGTTTTGTTCATCCTCGAGACAAGCAAGAAGTCGCAAGGGACCATGTCCAGTGAATATGGAAGCTGAAGCATCATAACAGTGTTGTTTTTGGTCAGAAATTTACAAACAAGCAGTAAACCGTGGTCACGTGCATTGTAATAGCGCAATTGCCATAAATTGTTTCGCCATAAATCCGGACGTTTTTCTGAGATTGCTTCTCGCAAACAGCGTAGAACTTCGAGGTAGAATTCTTTATTAACCGTACGACCTGATGACAAAAACTCGTGGTGCACTATACCGTTAAAATAAAAAAAAAAACAGTGAGCAGTACCTTGACGTTTGATCGAACTTAGCGTGTTTTCTTTGATTTTGGCTCTTCAAAAAGCTTTCATTGAGACGACTGGGCCTTAGTTTCGACATCATGTTTCATCACCAGTTTGAGAAGTTCTGAATCATCGTTGACTTCATTCAGCAACTCCTGAGTAATGTCCATTCGGCGTTGCTTTTGCTCGAAGTTCAATTTTGGAATAGAATTTTCTGGCACACGTCTCATGCCCAAAACATTCAAAAGAATTGCTTGACATGAGGCAAATCATATGCCAGCATCATCAAAAATCTCTCCGATAGTGATTCGGTGATTTTCCTTATTACTCGACGTCATCATGGACATTTTGAAAACGCTTGTACCACTTGTAAACGCTTGTTTTATTTATAGAAGACTTTCCAAAAGCAACATTCGACTTTTGAAAACAAAATTTAATTCTTTGTTCTATTTATTTTTAAAAAAGTGAAAAAAGCAGAAAAATCGGCAAACACACCAAAACACGTGCAACCTTTCCGACAGCCAACAGCATCCTAAGCTGTCAAGATACATTAGGGGCATGTGTACAAACAACAATACCAAAAAATTGTTGCAATTACACTTGAAAACGCCGCGAAATTCAAAGATTCCGTGTATTTTTGATCAAACCTGTGCAGTTCAATGCAATTCACTTCGGTTTTCTGAAATCATCCTTCAGATGATTGCAGTTCTTAGTGTAAGATAGTAACCTTTTTAATACCTTATATTATGTGTTAATTTTAATAAAATCTCTCCAAAATAAATATATCAATTAGGTTTCAGATTTTTAGCAAACTCTTATTTTTGTAAACCATAGGATTTTATTGCTGTATCCAAAACTGTTTTCTAGGTGAGACTCTAGTCTTACCACGGTTTTAGATTCAAAAGCGCCTATGACTGTTAGCATGTCCTGCAATCTGAAATATAGAAAAAAGCGGATTTGAGTTACAAACCGCGGATATAAGACGTGCCTACTTTTTGCACAGTACTACTTTACAAAAAGCCTCCACATTTTTTTAAATCGAAGATAGTAAACAGAGTAACAAGTGCCAAAAAGATTTTTATTGACATATTGCTTTATGAAGGACGATATTCATCTCATTGTTCAGACATTAAAGTTTGCAACAAGATAGCAAAGCTCTAGCAGCCATTACTTCTAAGATTCTTTTGGCTTACCTTCCTACGGTATCTACCCCTCCAAAACTTCAACCAAGCAGAACATGCCTTTGTGAAGATGATGACGCAAGTAATGAAAATAATAACGATCCAGAAGAGAGATATCACAATGTCAACAGAAAAGATCTAGCAAAACAAAATTTCAGAAAACACCCATTCACATCTATCATGCCAGTAGCATCCCTATGGGGAAATAATAACTAAATGGCTAAACAAAAAGAGAAAACTGGGAAAAGAATTATAAGAAGTGGCTCTTCTATTGCAAAACGCTAACTTTTGTAAAATGTTCACCTGGTGAAGATGAGAACGACCTTGATAACATAAGTATAAACAAGCTCTATCCGCTAACGAATACTTTTGCTGGGTGTACCCCACAATAAACATTAGAGAAAGAGAAATAAAAAAGAATAGTAGAAAATTCACGGGATATAGATTGAAACACAAAAATAGGCACACTAAGCTCACATCTATTTTAGATTTCAAAAGAAATTTTTTTTTTCTAAACACATGTTGATATCTAATAGTGTAAAGCGACTCACAGCGCTTGGTTTTCTATGACTTCACGCTTACAATGACTTGGTAAAACGTGGTTCGTTAGTAGGGGGTTAAGCAAACCTATGATTTGTTAAAAGGTCGCTCTTCAAGCATCGATAAGTAATCGTTAGTATAATATACGAAAATCCTGAAAGGCCAATGAAAAATTATTTTGAACTGGAAATTTCCAAATGACAAGTAGAAATTTCAAATCTATAACCGAAAAAAATTCTCAAATGATAAGTGAAGATATCCAGATGACAACTAAAAATTTCCACCTGTCATATGAAAATTCTAGCTGTTACCTGAAAATTTTTAGTTGCTATCTGGGAGTTTCCAGTTACCACTTGGAAACTTCTCATTAACAAATATTGGAAATTTCCAGTTGTTATTTTCACCTATTATTTGGAGATTCTCAGTTTTCATTTGGAGATTTTCAATTGTCTGGAAATATCCAGTTATCAGTTCGAAATTCTCTCTCAATTCATTAAAACTATCAGCACATAAAAAGGACTTAAAGCCGCGAACAGTGTGTTGGTAGACCTACATGCAAGATTTCAACTTTGACATTGTGTATCGTATCGACTCTGAAATTTCTCATGCTGACTTTCTAAGTCGAAATCCAACTGAATGTGTAAATTTGACACAAACTGAACCGCTTAATTGTAAAAATTTCTTGACTGCCAACCAATCTCTTGATTTAAAATGCAAAGAAATCACTACAGCCATCAAAAACAGTGAAGAACATACTGCGAGGCACTATAAATTTGACAAAGGCACTCTTTACCGCTTTGTAACCACCAATGAACACAAAACACTTCAATTTCTTTTTGTTCCCAAAAAAATCGCTACCGTTTGGTACAGATTTTTCATGACGATCAAAGTCATATAGGCTGGGAGAAAACATTAGCTTCGCTCAAACTTTACTTTTGTTTTCCGCATATGATCCGTTTTGTTAAAAAATATGTTGAGCATTGTTTAATTTGCGCCATTCGAAAAAATAAATTAGGGCCGAAGCAAAGGTTTTTACATTACATTCCAAAGCCAAAAAAACATTTTCAGATCGTACACATCGATTGCCTTGGTCCCCTACCAAAACGTCCTGAGAAATATAAATACCTGTTGGTCATTATCGATGCCTTCTCCAGATTCTGCCTTTTATATCCACAATTAAATATGACAACCGAAGAAACGAGAAAAAACTTTTCAAACTTTCTTGAAGTGTTTGGAACTTCGAGTAAGATAATTCATGATGAAAAGTAAAAACCCCCATTTTTGTCAACATTGTTTATGAACATCAATAATCACCCACGCCCAAGTAAGGGTGTGAATGGTTTTTACTTTCCATGTTTGAATAAGGATCCGATTCGGAATCCAAAGAAACTTATCAGAAAGTTGCATTTTTATTTAAAGATTTTTTATTTCTTCCAACCCCTGTGAGTTAATCGAGGTAAGTTTGATTTAACGCATTCAAAGAGAGATAATAAATTTGAGATATTTAAGTTTTTAAGTAGTTCTATCTATGCAATAGTGCGCCACTGGAAAACTACATTTTGTTTATTGCAACAGAGCTGCCAATAGTGCAAGATGTGTTGCCTAACCAACGGTAAATCTTGTGATCACGTGGCTTACGGAAATATTCGATGTCTCTGTATAAGAGAGCACAGATTACATATTGATATACAATGTGTTCAGCGAGTAATGGGACAGCGCGATAATCTCGGGAACGAATGCAGATTTAGAAATTTCGAAAACCTTGTTATAAATGTAAGGTAGGAGCACATATTTTGTGATAAAAAGTTTTTAAATTAAATGCCTCGCCGCCAGGTGGCGCTACCTAACTTAATTATTTTTATTCGATTTTTGGGATTTGCAACATATTTGTGATAACTTTCCTTATAACTGCTACCAACCTATCCGGTGTACTTTTCGGGAAAATAATAATTTTTATAAATTTAACACAAAGATGTAAAAGATTGTATTATGTAAAGTAAATTCTTCTGTTTTCCTTTCTAGCTAGTGGAATTCTAGCCAGGAAATGGTCAGTCTAAATTTGTTTCTCTATACATGCAGCTTCATCAGTTTTCAGTGACGTAACAACTAATTAAGAGGCCCTCCTGCAAGCCTTTGGTGGTCTCCCTCAAACTCCTAACTAAACTTCAAACTTGTCATGGGGATGAGGGGATCCCTCGGATACATGAAGGTATATCATTTTTATCTTCTGGGCGCTCTTTTTCTTCGTGTCCTCCCGCCATTGCAGTGGTAGTTCTATGCTGCTGTCAATCTTAGAGGTGGGTGAGATTTTGGAATTTTATATTTGAAGCAAGTAAAAGTCAACGGGCCAATGTACATTTTTTTAAACTAGAGATTTATAATTCACAAGTAGAAATTTCCAACTGATAACTGGACATTTTAAGATGACAACTGGAAATCTCGAGATGATATCTGAAAATAACAACTGAAAATTCCAATATTTTCTAATAGTAAGTTTCCAGGTGGTAATTGGAAATTTCCAGATAACAAGTGAAATTTCTATATCACAAGTGGAAATTTCCAGTTTTCATTTGAAAATTTCGAGTTGTCGTCTGGAAATTACCAGTTTCTCGTGTGGAAACTTTTACTTGTCGTCTGGGAATTTTCACTTGTCATCTGGAAACTTCTAGTTATCACTTTGAAGTTTCTACTTGTCATTATTTGCAAATTTCCAGTTAAAAAGAATTTGTCATTGACCCTTCAGAGTTTGCATAAGTATAGTCCAGAGCTTTCTGTATGCTTTGTGCTTCTGTAGGATCAAAGTCGTTCAAGATTCTTTTAATCATTTCTGCGTAACACACTGCAGCTTCAATTCAGATTCCCCATCGTGTAACAATAGGCGAAGGAGGTAAAGATATATCGGTGCCTGCAATATACTTGAACGTAACTAAACGGAAAGAAGCTTTTAGAAAAATTTCTTTTACTGAGGAGATTAACGTGTTCACATTGGGATGCAGACAGCGAAACAATTCGGCTACTCGACGTAAGCCATGCGCTAACCACGTAACATGTATCATTTTAGAATACAATATAATCATAGTTTTCTGCATATAAGGTGCTAGACCGGTGCAAACTAATTGAGCACGTGAATACTGGATTTTTTTTGGCCAGGCGTCATTAAAAAAAGCAGCCGCCTTCATTACAAAATAACGGAAAATTAACGAAAACCCTTGAAATTTCCATTTATTTTCAAAAACGCTCGAAGTATGCATTTGCACATGTAGATACGCAAATGCATAAATATCCTAAGTCTAGTCATAAGACTTAAGCTGGATGATGATGGCTACTATACTTTAATGCACTTTAAGTTTCACCAGATGTGCCTGTGTAGATCATAACCTACTAATCCTATTAAAGCTGACTGTGAGGCCTATGCCAGTCATCACACCTAACCTTAGATTTTCTTTAATGCAAACAGGAAAGATTACAAGGTGTTTCAGAATTGTGCGTGCAATCCAGCATAGCCTTACAAAAAAGTTTGTGGTTTTCTAAAACGTTTCAATTATTAAAAATTCTCGTATACTAAACATGATTATGAAATTAGCAAATGCAGATTAACAAGATTCTCTAATATTTTAGTATTTATTTCAATACAAAAGAAAATTAATACAATAAAATACAAAATAGCCTAAATAAACACTAATGTTTACAAAACAAACTTGATTACAAAAATAGTCCTATCTGTAATTCCCTATAAATGAATAAATTGAGCATTGTCTAATTACGTAATAATTAACATATAAGATTGATAAATTAATACAATGTAAAGTTAATATAGATGTGATTATATCTAATAAATAATATAGTTCATCTTATTTATTTATTGACACCTATAATAACAATAATAGAGTAATATCATTCCTACAAAATTTCATATAAAAGTAAATTTCATAATTTTGTTTCAAAAATTCAATTTTATTTTTATCTATAAATCCTAAGAAGATATTAACAAATCTATTTCTCCTCTTATAAAAAAGGTAAAGCGGTAAATATCACAGTTCCCTTCCCCAAACAAACATTTGCCTGGCATATCACAAATTACATACATTAAATTACTTATTGCAAAATACCAACTCTGCTCGTGTATAAACGTGCAGTTTTGTTTATGCACATATTTATTTAGAACAAATCAGTGCAGGTCAAATACCTTAACGCAAGTGAAACATATCCAATATCAACAGCGTTAACAAATAAATGAGCAGTTTCCTGACTCCATACAGCAAAATAAGTATTTCATGTGCATTCCACGTTTATGACGAATTAATACTGTATGAGTATCATTATGAATGATGTGGTATTCTCCATGATGACGAGTCTCATCTGCTAGAAAAAGAAAGGTGATGTTAATATTTTTTTATTTCAGTATCATCTTGCATATCAATTACCTAATATTTTACGAAACAAAAGTCATTTCTGTGATTAGACGATGACAATGCAACAATTTCAATTTATTTTTGTTAGAAGATAGATTCGAAATTAATAATAGTTACGTCAAGATAACAAGTAATAAATTCTATTATTGTCATCATCCAACCACAGGAATTTCTTAAAATTCTAGACAATCTGTGTACAGATAAATTACAATAGAATTATAGCATTAAAAAGAAACCTAAAACGTAATTAAGCGAGCAGAAATACACAACACATAAAGCAACAAATAATCTTTAAGTGCAATAAAACCATGAATCCATGCTGTTACATTTCGCATCAATGTAAATAAATCTAACTTTGGAGTATTAATCACAGGGTATCCTTTTATTCCCTCATATGTTATCTCTCACAGTAATGATCATAAGGATCTAAAAACAACAAATGCAGCAACTCATCCTGGTTTGGTATAATTAAGAAAAAGGATAAATAATATACAGAGTGGACCATTTATTGCGTGACACCTAATTTAAGTCTTAAGCTACTCATTTCTCGTATAGCATAGATACCAAAAAATTATTGTTCTAAAAATTTTGTTGTAGAACAAAGTTAGTTAACAAAAGATGAAAGTTGGGTTAATACTATGTTTCGGTTAGTTACAAACATTTTAAGAATTTTCCAAAAGAAGAAATCTAATATTGTCAAGTTTGAGCTTCTTGCTGTAATGTACATAAATAATTTTTGGATGTAATGGGTCAGCACTCTGTCTTTTTGCAGCCGCTGGTGGGATACCCCACCATAAACATATTACTAACTGGAATTATTTTATGGAAATGTGCCCTAATCCGATGATAATTTGCTATTGCATAATAGTGGCAGTTGTGTCTATTTATCTTTCCGATATTATAAAATTTTGATTCAAATTCAGAAAATTCTCATTAAGTTCAATTCCAAATTCTCCACTACACTGCCGTTAATATTTTCTCGACTTGTTTTCAATTGCGTTGGCTTTGTAATTTGGGTTGCCTAATAGAAAGATCAAGATAAGGGCACCATCTATCTATATTACATCACAATACTTTCTTTCTAATCATTAAAAATCTAATACAAGTTATGTCGTAATTACCTTGTATTAAGTTGATTATAAGTTTTGCATGCCCTGTGGTTCAATAATTATTTCTATGATAAATCACGCTAGCAATGTAAATAAATTATTACCAGCATTATATGAATCTAAATAACTTCGTTAACAGATTATCAGTGTTTTGGTTATAGACAACGTCCTCGTGCAAAACTTTGCACCTCTTTGATCCTAACATGAATAAGTACAGTTTTCATAATTTTAGACCCCTATTTTACATTTTACAGTAATAAAGTATTATTTTTTAGGATAAGGTGTTAAGGCACTCGAATTTAGCAATAGACGCAATCCTGATAAAATTAACCAAAATAAAAATCGGCAGCAGAGGAATGGATTATTGTCGCTTGTTTTAGTTCCACGTAGTATCCACTAGTGTGTAAACGTTGAGTTTCACTCTTCCGTGTGTTCCGTAGAGATGGGTCAGTACTCCAGGAATAGTTTTTCGTATCGATATTCGTTTTGTAATGTTCCATCGCGTTACTTTTGTCTCGAGCAACCTGACGGGCAAAACATGGAGTGAACTTTTTCGTCCAAATGCATTTTGTAGTTCATTGGGTACTGTCTCCGCGAGGTGTAATACGTAATACAGTTACACCCATAATTGTGTTTTAAATTACAGAAAATTTCTAGAATTAAAATAACATTGCATATAGTATTTTGCAAGAAGCGGAATAAAAATTCATTTGACATTACGAGAAATGATAATTAATAGCCCCAAAAGACCTTTTTTAAAGAAAACTAAAAATTAAAATAAACAAAAAATGGGTTAACACTAATCAATCAAGTCGGTATTTCAGGAACAGTTTTTTAGTCGTGGTATTTGTCTAAAGTAATCGAAACCCTTCCACATCAAGAACGGTATTTATAATTTATAGTGTTTTGTCCCTTCCTCCTACTAGTCTCGAGTTTGTACTCAACACAACACCCTCCTTTCTTCCCGCCACAATGCCGTCCGCTTTCACGTCATCTAGCCAGTTTCTCCAGCCGAAGCCCAAAGACCACAGAACACGCCAGCAAAACGGGCTGATTTTCAAATCTCCACACAGCAAACTACAATAGTCACTACTAAGAACAACTGTCTCAATCTCAATATCATTCATAATAATATATTACACCAACTGAAGAGGTGTATCAGCTCCTAAAACAGTTTCCAGTTTCCGATCGGAAAGCAACACTGATAGTCGTAATTTTTTTCTTATTAAAGTGACAACGCGATTTAATAAATCCGATGATTATTTATAATCTTCTTATCATTTCCCAGAGTAACTACATTTAAATTTAGGTTAAACGAGATCTATCTCTGTTGATATTACATTCTCTACTATCCTCGTAATATTATCTTTCTTCTAAATAAATTAAACTTGCGCAATCATATTAGTTTGGTTTATTTCACAGCCTCCAGTAACTGCAGGCCAATAGCAGGCCAACCCTTTTCCCCCTGATCCTACTTACGTATTTATTGCACACCGAGCCGTAGAGATTTTCTCTACCGTACTGCTTCCTTCGTCCTTCCTAATCTATGCCCCAAACGATCAACACCAATTCCAATTCCAAATCCTTTTTTACTAATTATAATTTATCTTTCCAGACATATTTCATTCATCTTCTACTAGCTGACCTGAGCGGCCTGGGTTTACGCTTCGTCAGGATGCCGTGCCTAACACCTCACCGCCCGCGTATGAGTTAATCTACATGGAAGGGCCCGTATAATAATTGGTTCCTGTACCAATGATTCCGCATCCATAAAAGTCCCATGGCAGCCCTCTTACTTAGGCAAAGTATCTCAACAGACGTTCTACAGCAGGTTTGTTTTCATAACTAATTTCTCAGAACGAGATAAAAGAAGTGCGTTATTCATCTAAAAGGGCTTCCAGAGTAACTACAGTAAGAGCTCATCGAGGAAGTAACAGAAAGAAGAAACGTAGTGTTGAAAGGGGCAAAAAAATGATTGTCAAACTGATAGTCGTCCTCAAAACTGTTCTTGGTCGTACATTATATACAGAGTGTCTACTTAAGTTGGAGACGTATGGAAAACTTTTTTATTTTTAGTTTTAGGAAAAAACGTTATTCTGCAAGGTCTAAAACCTAACTTGAAGCAGTCAAACCTCAAAACTTATTAGTCATATATAAGATTTGTCAGTAAATATGATTTTGGTACTTTTAGTTTTGATAATATCAAAAATTGTAATAATGAATAGACTAAAAAACAAATTTATTTACTTTTTCAAAACTTTTCTCTACAATAACATCGAAAGGTTCAATGTAGACATTGATACAGTTAATCTAGGATGCTCTGATAAGAGATGTTTGAAACTAAACGTCAGAACATTAGTTTGTAAGACGTATCGAGTATGAAATAGGTAGAAATAAAGAAAAAAAGTAAAAAACTTATATTTTAGTGTAAATGCATATTTGTACATAGTTTTTAATTTTGAACAACTTTTGATTATTACAATTTTCGATATTATCAAAAATAAAAGTACTTTACTCTTGTACCAAATTCATATCTATTGGTAACCTTGTATATGACTGATACATTTTAAGGTTTGACTGCTTCAAGTTAGGTTTTGGACCATGCAGAACTTTTTATAAAAAATAACTTTTTTTCCTAAAACTAAAAATAAAAAAGTTTTTCATATGTCACCAACTTAAGTAGACACTCTGTATACATAATTTCTTCCGAAGCGGTCCAACTAACCTGAAAAGCCAGATTGATTGATGGGGTTGATCAGCTTTGAAAAGTCAAGGCATTTTAGAACTAAACGCACCTTTCAGGTCAATTTAAAGTAAAATTGGAAGATTCTTTAATTATTGACCTCATTATGTTAATGATCACTCTGTGTATTACTCGTAATCTATCTCTGTACTGTAGGATTTCTACATCAGGAATCAACTTAGAATACAATATGTACTATAGGCTTAGACTCTACCATCAGTAAAAGAAGATCGATAGACACTGCACTAAAAAGGTTGTGATGCAGTAGTAGACATTTGTACTCAATTTAACTTTAGCCAATTTACTACTTCTTTTGTGGGAGAGTGTTTCATTCTTTAAAATAAAATTTTGTATTTTGCAACTTTTCATGTTATCCCGTTCAGGGGATGCTCCACCATTACAGGCATTTGCTCTACATTAGGGCAAAGTTTTGTCATTTCTAGAACTTGATATTATTTCTTAGAAGAAAAGTTTCATTCTTAAAACCAAAAACGGGTAAGAAAGAAGGTGGATATGTCATTAGAGGATGTCTCTCTACAATTAGGACAAGTTTTAATATTTTTTTATTTCCTAGTTCTGCTTTTCAGAATTATTATTTTCTAGTTTTCTAGATGTTTTTTGTAGACTACCATTTTTGTTGATTAAACGTTATCTTCAGTTCATGGAATTTTAATTTTCCACGTGCTATTTTATACGTAATACATTTCAGGATGAATATAAATTAAATATTCTTCAATAATAATCAGAAAAAAATTATCAAAATATATGGTGTCCGATTTAAAAAATCAAGTTATTGCGTTTCGCGTTTTTCAACCAGTTGGTGTAAAAAATGTAGTTAGAACTTAATAATCAATTTTAAATTGAATAACGACGAAACTGTTACTGTAATCAGTATTGTATAGAATTAAAAAAAAACTTTCTGATGGAACACTCTGTACAGCAAATAAATTTTAAAAATGCAGACAATCATTCTGCGTAACTATTTCTAGAAATATTCCTTGATATTTCCACAAATAACGGCGCTATTCTTCGATTACAGACCCTTGGGACACCTTGTATACTGTAACATCACTCTTTGTTGGGTGCTAAAAGCTTCCCATTTAAAGAATATTTGTATGACGTGACTTGTCCTCTATATGATAGGAAATTATCTTGAAAGACTCAGATAAGCTTACTGTAGAAGTTTCTATTATTATTATTAGTATTATTATTATTGTTGTTATTATTTACTCTATTTAATTTTCTGTTCAGTGAAAGTAGTAGTGAACTACAAGATAAATTTTAAAAAATACAGAAATCATCAATTTAGCTTAGTAACAATCTAATTTTTAAATATCGCATCAATCCAATTATAGTAAGTAGATAACATTTCCATTATGGGAATATCACGAATGAACATCCTGTATAGCTATGGTTGTAACTAAAAATTGCTAAAAACGAGTCCTTTGCGTTCCCTTTTGTTCCGTAAAGCTACGCACATTAATAAAGCGTCATTCTGAAATTTTGAGTCCTAAATGGATGTAATTTTGTTTATTAATTCCGGAAATTAATAAAAGTACAACAGTATTTTGCTTTTGTTTTATAGTAATTGCTACTAATTTTGAAAATACAAATGTTAAAATACTGTTTAATACTAGAACTTTTAGTAAAAAACACAAATAAACAAATTCGAAATATTAATCCACATTTCTTTGTGAAAACAAACTTGGGAGATGTTATTTTGGTGAAAGTAACTTCACTTGTTTTATTTTTAATCATTGATATTCACTATTACTTTTAAAATATCTACTCGTTTTTACTAAATACTAATATAGATTTACTAGTAAATGTTATAAAAATACAGTTATCATGCGATAATAGAAAAGGAGATTAAAATTTAAATATTGTTAAAATCGGCAAAGCTATCAGCTCCTACATTTCTAAAGGTTAATGTATTATATAATTTAATAGGAACTTACCAGTTTTTCTATGTTTTTTTGACAAGTCAAAACGATGCAAAGGTTTAAAAGGATCATCAGTGTATCTCCTTTTACGTTCAAGACCACAAATTTGTATCAGCTTTTCTTTTGCTTCTTCCATTGGACAGGGTGTTGCATTTAACACTATCAGTGAGATGGTTATGACACATAAACTAACAACCTAAAATAAACATTAAAAAATATTTACTAGCCCCCTATTTTAGTAATAAAAGAAATCGTAAATGAAAAAAGCATAGTATCATTTATATAACTGTAAAATTAAAATTACCCACCAAGATATGCATTTTATATCACTACACTAAATTATAGTAGCACCTTAATTGTGTCGAGCAGCGCAACCAAATGTTGAATATAATCCACCTCAAATGACCTTATATAGAAAGGCCAGCTTACAAGCATTCCATACCTACTGAATTTACAATTCGCTTAAGATAACAAAAAAATTTTTCTCCTAAACAATTAAACTAAATTGAACGTAGTATGTATTTGCAGGTTTCGCATTTTTTATATTAAAATAAAAAAATATGAAAGAAATTCATTTCTAGGCTTCTAACAAGTATTAGTTATCATACGAGTTTGGAGAATTATTTTATATTTCCGCAACAGGGTATTATACTAGATCAGCAGAAAAGTTGTCTAATTTAATATCTTCATTGTCATTTCGTCATAATTCCAATAAACACTCCCTCCACTAAATATTTACGTCATAAATATACTACAGAAAAAATGTTTGTTTATATGGGTAACTGTGTCAATATCGCAATTTTACGGATGCTGTTGCAGTTTCAGGTTAATACAATTCATTATTTGAGAAAAATGATCTTAACGACGTAATGGAAACGTTTTTATTATCCGTATAACATTTAGAAAGTGATTTATCATTACGCATATTTATGAATTTTAATTTATTTTAGCAGGCTATTTTGTAAGAATTCTAAATCGTACCTTCTTATAAATCTTCGAGTATGCAATGAAGATGTACCAAAATAAATGCGCAAAACTATTCTAATGCGTTATCATTATCTTATTTCCCACTTTATTTCAAAGGTCAACACTAAACAATTAGTAAAACCACGGGGTTTCCTTTATTCTAGGAAAGTTTTTGTCAAATATATACATAGGAAATTTAATCATCAAGTAGAAGATTATTTGGTACAGCAAGCAGTGATGTTATAGGCAAAAACTAGAATTTCCAATTTAAACGTTAAACGCTTAAGTGCTAAGTCCATTTTGAGATAGTACAGAATATTTTATCTTTTAGAAACAGATAAATACAATTACTACAGTCAAATTCTGAGATTTTTCAATTTTAGAAAATAGAAATTAATATCCCTACTTCCACTTGCAGAAAATTACCTTGAAAACACGTCAATGACGTCATAATTGATTGTCCATCATAATTCAATCTCTAGAATGCAAAACTAAAATTAGAGCAATTTTTAGAAGACCGTCTGATCAAACTAAAAATGGAACCCCTACTTCATTTAAAAGACAACTCGGGACAAAAGAATGTCAAGCGATTCCTTTTAACAAAAGAAATCGACTCCATTAGTTTGTCTGGATGTTATAAAACATGTTCTAATGCACCCTAGTGATTGAATAATAAATAAATAAAAGTCTTCAGTGTCGTTTTGATATCTTTAATAGTCTCCACATGCAATTCTAGATGACGACATTGTACACTTTATGTTACGTATAAGATATCTTAAAGCGTGCTCCAGGTATAACCGCGCTTTCTTCTAACCGCTGATAATTGCAGTAGGCATTGGAAACAGGTGAGTTAATTTACACTTGGGTAAACGAGCAGAGCATCAGTTTTTAGCAAAGCAAATAGTTACATTTTTTCCCAAGTCCATTCCTGGCTGTACCAAGGACTGTGAGGATCGCAAAGGCCATCAAAAAGCAAAACATCGATTTTTCTTTTTTCCTTTCTCGATGTCAATATGCCCTTAGGGCGCCAAAGTTGGAGTCTCGCTTTCTCTTATCCACTTCTTCTTTTTTTATTAGTCGCTAGTTCCTTGATATCTCTCGTATTTTTGCTTCTTCTTTACCCTATTTTATTTCCTTGGTCTTCCTCTTCCCCTTTTTCTTTCCATTCCTGTTTCATTTATCTTCTTTAGAAATCTGTCTTGCTCCAGTCTCATTAAATGCCCAAACCAATTAAGCTGTTTGTTTACGATTCTTGTAAGTATTGCCTCTTGACCAATATTTCCTCTTATATCTTCACTTTCTTCTAGATAGTGCACGTTTCTGCCACATTTAACATTATTGGGCTCGCTATCGAGTTATGCACTTGTTTTTTTGGTTGATTTATTTAGTGCATAGTAGACTTTAGTTGACTTCTTTATTTTATTGCTTATTTCCAGATCTTTCCTTTATTAGATAGTCAAAGAAGATACCTGTTCTACTATTTATCCCTTTACTGTTATATACCTACTTTCTTCCATTTTTATTTTTTGATTTATTATT
>VTPC01090408.1:285111-369100 GCA_011009095.1 Ignelater luminosus | reverse complement strand
ATATACCTCTCCTTGTTTATATTTACCTCCATTTTTAGTTTCTCTGCGTCCATATTATTTCCTTATTTATTAAGTCAAAGGCTGCTTTCGCCTTTTCTAAATTTTTTTTCTGTTATGTTTCGCATTATATGGACATTGTCATTTGCCTGGCAGATTATCCTAAATGCTGCCTGTTCGTCCTCTATCTTTTCTCTGAGCTTCTTTTTCAATAATTCTTGTATATACTTAAAACTAGTTGGTGACAAGCATATTGCCCTATTATTCTTGCATTTATGTTTTTTTCCTTTTTTATATATTGGCAGTATTATATTCTTCTTCCAGTCTTCTGGTATTTTTTTGGTATTTCATGCTCCTTTGAATATCTGTAGTAGCGATTCTCTTCGATCCCTTTTTGGCATTTTCGGTTCTATTTGGCTTTCTCCTGCTGCTTTCTTCCTTTGTAATTTCTAGTTGTTCTTCCTTCTCTTTTCTTTGTGTTTCTTCTTCTTATTTTTCTTCCATTTCTATTTCCTCTTGTCTAAACTTTTCGTCGAAGTATTTTTATCACATCTCTGCTATTTCTTATATGATCATCTTCTTTCTTTATTTTTCCTTTCAGCCTCTTTAGTCTGTTCCGAGCTTTTCTATTGTCCGTCTTATAGTTTTCTTTTAGTTCTTTTCCAAACCTGTTTTGTTCATTCTTCTCTTGTTGAATTTTTTTCCAAGGTTATTTCTTTTCCCTGATTTTCTTTTTGAATTTTGTATTCCATCACTCAGTTTCCTTATGATTCCTATTTATTTTCCTCATTCTGCAGACTCGCACTGCTGCTTATGCATCGTGTTTCTAAGAATGTTCCATCATTTTTTCCATATCTTAGTCTTCCCTTTTTATTTCTTTCCTTTCTTCACCGATTTCTTATCTATAATCGTTTTTTACTGTTTTATCCTTCATTTTTTTAATATTTATCCTTGTGTGTGTTTTGTCTGTTGTGTATACTCTATTCCTTATGGCCATTTCTGCAGGACTAATTTATGCTCCGAAACCAGTTCCTCAAAATTCTTCGTTCTTATGTTATGTTATTAAGTTCTGCGGGGAGAACAAAATATTCCAATATGTTTTTGGCATTCCTTTCTTGTGCTTTGAAAGTATATGTTCAACCTTCTATAGCAGAAAGTATTTCAAATCTTGAAATCAGAACTGTATCGTTTTTTGTTCATTTCTAGTCCTCGTTTTTCTACCATATTTTCCCAGGCAACCCAAACCTATATTTGTGTCGTCTCCCATGATAATTATTTTTATATTGATTTCTCTCATTTCATCCAGGGCATTTTGCAATTCATTATAAAATTCCGACATTCTTGTTCATCTGCACTTTCCACTGGTCCATATACTTGTATAATGTTTACTATCTCTTTTAGTTTTAGACTTATTGTGATTATTCTAGAGTTGCTTGCCTGGAAATCTATAACTTTTTTACTTGTACCTTCCTTAATGATAATTTCTTAATAATACATCTTATAATTACTACTACTACTACTACTACTATTTTTCCATTTCCTCAATTATTTCTATCTCTTTTGTGTATAAACTCATAATGTTCCAAGTTCCTAAATTTATAACTTCTTTATCCATTTTCGTTTGCCGGGTCATGTTTTGCCTAGTTGTCTCCGTCCCTCCTACTTCTGTTACTTTTTTTTTATTTCCCATATATCTCACTATTCTCGTCGGTTTTCTCAAGTACTTCATTTGTTTTTCGCAAGAATTCAGAATAGAAAATTAAAGATTTCGTGGTTATACTTGGACCACGCTTAATAAAGTTGCAATTGAAGGAAACTATCTTTCAATTCCCATATGTTTAATTTATTAAGAATTAATAAGAAAACCTTGCTAGATAGCTTAATGTAAAAGATCAAAGTATCCAATTTAATACATATAATAAACCATCCACTTTGACAAGCCAGATTGAATCCAAAAGTAACCATTGTTGAATAAAAATTTTTATCAAAACGATCCATGCCTCTTATCTGTCTGTTATATTTTTGTACAACTTATATATGGTCTTAGTTCTTATGGAAAACGTGACTCAAAGTCCAAAATAACAGCCGCCTCGAGTCTCTACTGCTCTTAACGTGGTAATTGCAACTTGGAATAGCTCAAACCTACAGCGCAGACAACAGTTTATATCATCATTGCATCACCAAATATACAAGTTGAAGAAAGTATTTCAAAATTCTTTAAGAAGTTTCTATTCAACAAATCAAAATTTTGGAATAGTTGCTACTTTTTAAAAACAAAATCTTGCTGGGACTGTCTGATTTTATTTTCTGAAACATGCATAAGTGCTTTGGCGTCGTGTATCCGGGAGGTAGACGAATACTATTATAGATCTTTACTTCCTCAGGTGTAAGTTTGAAAGTACAATTTTGTTTGTAAAAAGATTTTAGAACTTTATAACAAGGAAGACATAATCGATTTGATAGACTAGTGAATTGTTTCTTTCAAAAACGTGGCCATTTTGTCTGTTAGTATTTTAATTATTGTTAACACTTGTCATTTAAGTTCGTCACGTAACAGTATATAGTGTCCATACTTTTTTGACTTCAGCATGTGTTCTAACAGTACTTCAGTTTCAGTTTTAAAAGAAAAATTTGATTAGAGTCAATTTCAAGGGAAGAATATTCATTTTGATCCTGACGATACCGGTGAACACAGATAGCGAACAACGTTTTCAATTTTTATTCTCTGGACTTAATAAGACAAATTCGGAAAATACAAATATTGAATAAGAACTCAAAGAAGAATCATATGTAAGAAAATTTCCTACAAATTTTTTAAAATCTTCAATAATGAAATTTAGGAGAAAGAAATGTGCCCAAATACAAATTTCCCTCCTGAACTTAATAGCTGTAAACGGTAATATTTCACTGATATCAATTTCTATTGATTCGTGTAATTAATTCAATTTGTCGTTTTTGTTTGGTTTTCATATTTTTCTTGTAATCAAGCTAATGCCTTCATTGAAGCTATCAAGGCTTTGTATTTATTATTTTTTTTTGTTTTGTAATGATTTAATGAATAATTTCTAAAGCAAAGGTAAATTCGTGATATCAAATTTTAATTATAAATGAACAACACGTGTCAATCATTTTTAATAAATGAAAACTTTTATGTCCCGCTTCTGATATTCCATTAACAACACTTTTAGATATTTTATACACGTGATCCAATTCAATTTCTACTGCAATAACAGATAAAATGGTGAAATGTTGGCATTGCAACAAAATTTAATAGAATGTTTCTGCTCTTCGAATTTTAAAACATTATTATTTGATCATTTTTAGTTTACCTTTTGCAATTTTCGTTTTTTGTAAAAAATTAGAAATATTTATCTACATCTATTTACCACTTTAATCAATACTTATTTAAGTAAGTTTCAAAAATATTTCTCATTCTGTTTATTTAGGAGAGAAAAATTCAAATTTTTCCATTTTTAGATTGTAACGTAAACCTGCGTTACAGTAATAATATGACTAACAACTAGGATCTCAAGGTCCTAGGCCAGCTAAACTCAGGGGGTAGGCTTTTGGGTGCGGGACCGCTAAGATTATACTTACAATAAAACACCTGATATTAGTTTACCAAATACGTATATTGAAATAAACAAGGATGGTAAAAATTACAAAGTAAAGGTTTATTTTTGAAGTAACCAGTAAAACAGATTTCAACGGAAACAAGATTAAATGGAATAAGAGATAACCGTAGTTACAGAATTTGAAACAAAATTTAGAATACAGGATCCTTACTTTAAAAAAAAACAATAAATAAATATGGGTTTGATTGGTTTATAGAAAATATTTAATGAAAGTCAACGCTAAATTCATATAAAAAGAAGATTTTTGAGAATTAACACAGAATTTTTTTGTCATTTCCGCTTGTCCCATCTATATTTAAAAATATTCTGCACCTTTTCCAGATTACATTATACATAACATCTAAGTGTTTTCAAATAGTTAGATAATTGTTAATCAGATTATTTGCTTTTAGCTTTTAATACAAAATTAAAAATTAAAGATAGACTAGCTGTTTAAAAGAATTTACCGCAATAGTAAAAATGTCATTTCCTGTGAATTCCTTTATTTTTAAGACACTCAATAAAATAACCTAACCAAAACTAACATTTTAATTCTCGTTACTAAGTAATTTTTTAATGGACTGTGATAATTTATAATTTTTGCTTACAATTACATTTAAACAAAGTTCTGAATATTTGGGGGATTTTTAGTAAAATTCCGAAAATTCCAAAGGTTATTCTCAGTATTTTAATTTCATTTGGCACGTTGTTGGGCTGTGATTAATTAGTGGTCAAAACTTTTGACTCAAAAGACTATAGGATGTTTTAAGTTCTACAAACATTTCCTTGAAATTTCACGTTCCGAGTAATTTCAATTTTTAATTAATTAATTTAATTCAAAAACAAATTTTCCCAACATGAATTTTCCAGAAATGCTTTTATTATTGTCACGAACAAGATAAGTAAATATTATATAAAAAAAGGTAAACTTTCTTTTACTGAACAATAACGAGTAAACAGGCAAACTCGTTTCCGTTCATATACTTAAAAGTACGTCGCTTGCCTCGCTATCTCGACATGCACATAAATAAATAAATATTTGTTTACGAAGTGCTTTAAACTTTATTATATTCTCATCTATAATTAAATGAAAGAAAAGCACAAGCATATTTTAAAATAAACGAATTAAAATTTAAAAAATTACATTTAAATGTTTGAAACGTCGAATAGAAAGCAAAATAAAGGAAAAGAATTTTCTCATTATTTTTATGTTATTTTCTTAACAATGATCTCGTAAAAAACAATTGAACATTAGCAATATCTTAAGATTAAAATAAATGCTTTAAATGAATTCTCAATATCATTTTACAAGCATTTCTCTGCTATAAAAATTTTCATTAAAGAACTAAGGTCATATTTATTGAAATATTAGATTTGGAAAATTCTGTTTCCTTCATCCAAGTAGCTTCTGCGTTTCTATAAATTTAATTTTGCTTTTACACTCGATATCACATTCACAAAATAAATTTTCTCTTGCATCCTGCAGTACAAAATGTACTTGCAATGTCATTTCACTTCCAAGTACAAATGTCTTTTCTGCTTTCCAAGAACTCTCAAGCATCAAATGCTACATATAACATACAAAATACAATTTCTTTATCAAACCATCCATTAAAAGATGAGAAAATATATACAATGCCTGTACCTTGTCAAGATGTATTTGATGATCTCGCTTAATCCTTAAATTTATTACGTGCAGGAATGTGAAAAGTTCTGAATCATTTGCCAAAATGTCAGCAAAGAAAAATTATGTATTCTTACAAAAGATTAAATTTCGTTTTTTTATCATTGCATAAAGATGTATAATAGTATCAAAGAGCAAAAACTGCCAATATAAATAAAAAATGTGTTGCCTCAAATTAACAATAGAGTTCATTATATTCATATCGATTTTTATACTCTTAATAGTAGATAAAAACATTTGGTTTCTAAAAACAAAATTGTTTTAAAACAAAAATGATAAGTTTTGTGACTATTTAGGAGTCATCTACAAATTCAAAATAAGATTTTTCAAATTAGATTTTGGCCTTTTTTGTATAGTATTTTGAAACCTCATAGTATCCGTTTTTGCAATATCTTTATGTTACCAGGCTATGTTATATTCTCACCAACTATTGGTAACATTCCACTTTCGACATCTGATTAAAATGCGATACAACTGAACCAAAAAGTCTGTCTTATCATCGCTTCTCATGTTCTGGATAGTATTTTAAGTCTTCAAACTTTTATATATTGCTTCCAGTTCTATTGCCCTTTGCTAAAGTAAGTCAGATTCTTGAGCTCGCTTGGAGATGCTTATGAAATATTTATCATTTTTATCAGTGTTTATTTTACTTGAAACACATACAGTCACCGATAAAGTTTACTGACGCCACAAAAGTATTTTGATTCCCCATACAGTTTTATGTCTGCTATTCTTTTGAATGGAATAATTTTCAATTTTTTTCCCAAGCTCTTCACTGACTATACGTAAGTATGATCTTAATGTTTTTGCAAGACATGGGCTATAGCAGATATTCTGCTTGCAGTCATTGGTTTTAAAACTAGATTTAGCTTCAATTGCAGTATTATTTCACATTTTATTTTTTTTTGATAAGAATAAATACTTGCGTTCAAATGCAAAACGTTTAAATATCTGGTCTGCAAAACACTTTTCTTGCCACGAAACTTACAGGCAGAAGGTCTTCTCCATTTCTTTAAATTTTTTTTCTTTTGTTGTTTCTGCCTTTCAGCAGTAGAAGATTTAACGGAAACTTTAATTTGAAACAATCTGAATCCCTCTATTTAGACTTCTTTTCTTCGTTCATCAAGCTTGCAAATATTTGGTTTTCTATTGCTTGTAGAGCAATATTATCTCAAACAAAAATTGTACAGAATTAAATTCTTTACAAAAAAGACTCGATGAATTTTTTTACATGACTAATAGTTTAAGGACTAGAACAATCAAATTACAAAATTCGAAATTATGTCATGGTTCAGTACAATAAATTGTTAATTAATTACTATTATAAATTAAATAGAGTATTAGCCATATAACAGTACAGCGAGGACGTGCTCTAATTCAGAAGTTGAATAAGTGTATCCTATTCGTTAATATTCGCAAACAAAACAAGAAAATTTCATCATATCATTTCTTCTTCTAGCTTTGAATTTTGTACACTAACATAATTAACACTGCAACCTTCTTGATGATAGTAGCTCCGACAAAATAAAACTTATAGACCCTGTAGTCTCACTCTATGTCGGCACATTTTTGTCAGAGTTGAACTCAAGCTCGTCAATTACAATTTAATTTCAAATCCCACAATCACATCATGAGTAGTACCCACGACTTTACTTACTATTTTCAGTAGCGACTTCCGTTTTTCTTTGGCGCTTCTTACCCGGTACTGATTTTGCCACTGCATGTCTACTACATCCTACTCTTTTTATTTGATTCTTCTTCTCAATCTTGCACCTTCCGTTCACTTTTCAACTGCACTATGAGCAATATACCTTGAAATTAACATCAGAGTTTAACCAGAAGTAGCAATGCCGTCACGGTACTGATTTTGAATAGTTCAGCTTTGTTTAGCTATGAGGGTACTGTTGGAAGAAGTAACCTTTCCCGTGGTAGTATTTAGCGTTCTTAAACCCAATTTTGGTGGACTGTACAATATTTAGTTTTTCTTTAGAAAATTGATAAAAGACTTTTGAAAAGGTTACTAGACAGTTTTAATCAAACCGGGCCTTGATTGGCCACATGCTTTCCATTCCAGAAGCTTAAAAATAAGAAGAGGACTGTAGCGTAACGTCTACAATTATTATATGTCCCTTGGGATTTTCAGCGCTTATTCTAAATATTTTTTGTGCTTATTTAAAAAATTAGGATTTCCAGTTCATAGAAATCCGCTCTTAATGCAGCTCTATTTCAAAGAAAGACAAATAGTACATGATTCTAGTTGCAAGTAGTATGGCATTGTTGATAAAACTACGATACGTATAAATTGAGTTGTTTGATAGTTTTGCAGTCTAAATGCATAATTAAAATATTTAAGTGCTTAAACAATATTTCAAATTTCAGAAAAAAGAATAAACTAGAAAACTTTTTGTTTACAATGAAGGCTGGTAAGTAGCGACGTGTATTTTGAAACACCCTATACAGTCAGTATTCTGTCAAATAACAATATATTAACGAATCGGCAAAAATTGTGCACACAATAATGTAGGAGATCCTATTTTTAATTTTTTTGTTGGCAAACCTCTCATCTTTATTTTTCTTTCTAATTTTAAGAGTATGCGATTTATAGTTTATTCTGGATGTTTCACAATAGTATGCAGATAACTTAGTTATTGTAATGTAATTCAGCTGTTCTTTTGAGAAGTTCTAGAAACATTAGCCGTTTAAAGTTTTACAAAATTGAAAAACCAGTTATTTTCGAAATAATCTTCTAGGTAATTTATTTCCATAGCCTTCTGATACGTCTTTTGTTTTTAAATTTTGAATATCCATTATGAATATTCAAATAGGAATAACCTTGTTACGACTGACCTTAGATCACAGGTTTATTAGAACGTCAAGAACATATAGTTAAGCTATGTATATTCTATTGCGAAACACTCTGTATATAAAAAGTGCTGATTTCCTTGGAAACAGGAAGCTTGATTGTCATTGTTGCCTACACATTTTAATCTGCCGCAATTTTACTCTCTTTCAAGAGAAACAATGAAATAAGGTAAGATAAAGATTTCCCGATTCTCTTTTTGGTTACTTTTAATCTCCGCCATTTTATTCTGATAAAAGAATATTCTACATTATGATTAATGTTTTAAACATCTGAATTGCTAAGTTCGGAAAGTATCACAGAGCAATGTTATTTCTTTGTACTTGCAATTAGCTCTTCATATGAAGTTTATGGATATGTAAGTATTGAAAATGTACAGTGCAGTCTCTACAATCCGAATTACCGAAAATACAGATTCTACAAAATAACAAAATAAGACTTTTGTTTTGTATCATTAAGACCACTGTTAGAATGATATTGAAATTCAGAATATCGAGGCTATTATCTACAAACTGTCTAAAATATAAAAAGATAATTTACATTATGTTCCGTATTTCTTTTATTGAAGTTTGTTTTTTATGAATCTGACAGTTGTTTTTGCTTTTATTTTGTGATATTTTTGTTTGCTATTTTTCATTATGAACGATTCCGGATTCTTGTTTCAAATACAACTTTGATAGACATTTTAACAACTTACGTGCCGCCACTGTTTAAAATTGCCAATAACTGAAATTATGGAACACGCCTTACAAAGTACATGTCAAAGGAATACCATAAACATTTAATTTCCGTTTTTTACTCCTATCAATATTATTAATGAGATTTACAAATCCTAAATCCGTTTAGGATTACGTAATATCAGTTCGCAAGAGTCTAATAATAAAGATGTAGAATTTGTAAATGTATTTTTATGCCAGCCAACTGGTTATAAAAATTCAAATTTAATTCAAATGAAAGTGTTGATTGGGCTAGGTTACTCAATGACGAAAGCAGATATTTTTTCATTGCCAAGTTCATTAGTCATTCTTTAGAATATGTCGCTTTCACTTTTTAAATAAATTCGTATAATACAGAGGGAAGATATCACTTTTTTATAATCTTATCGTTAACTATAGGACTAAACAAAAAAGAAAATTACTAAGTGATGAATAATTTTAACAATGTATCCATGTTTAAATTTCGTGCAAATATGTGTACACAAAGAGTGAAAAAAGTCACGGATTTTATTAAAAATATTTTGATACTATGTGGATAACTTATATCAACCCAATAATCTTTTAATGATTCTATAGAAAGTATTTACGTTGTATCTCCAGATTTCTCGACATCTTTTATTTTCATTTAGAGGTAACTTTCATCTACTAAATCATTGTTGAAAAGTACACTTGATATTTTATTATAAATAAGAATTAATTAATTTAAACAATAAAACAGTAAAACATAGAAGTAAATCTTTTCTGTTACTGGAATTCAATCAAATAAGACATTACATCATTTTCAAGGCTATACAAAATTTGTTTATTGTTCGTATACGGAAGATTTATTTCTATCAAACTTAACCTTCTCGTTACCACGGGGAGCATTTTAATATGTACATAAGCTCTAGTTTTTTATGGAAACTCTTCAACTCTGATATTTTCTTTTTCCCAGAAGTGGACCAGCTGCTTTGAATTTCAGTATTATTGTTTCAAGTTCGCACTATCCCATAAGTGCTAGCCATTTTTTTTAAAAATTTATTGCTATACTGAATAATTAAAATGATTTTATTAAAAATGTGTAAAGTAACTTAACTGGACAGTTTATAACATTATTTATTATTATTTAAGACGCCCCAAGAATGTAGAGGGGAACATTGGTTTAATGTCAAGAGCAAATGCTTTTTGGGAGAAAAAAATTTAACTACTACAGTTAACTCTTGTTTTTTAAAATATTTTGTGTTCTGAAAACTAGCAAACATTCCTGTCCAATAAAAAAAAATATTATACAGGATGTCTCAGAAACATTCAGCCATACACTAAGATAATATTTTATATTTCCGAGATATTAGGAAAACTAGAAATTATAAATTAAATGTTGATGTTGCAGGGCTTTGAAAAAATCTCTGTTCTTCTATTAACTGGCTTAACGTGGAGAAAAACAATTTAAATGCAGTTTTGCTATCTTCTATCTTGGAAAAGGTATACTTTAAGACATTATTATTCATGTTTTAGATATTAAAAACAACTTGACTTTATTTATGACAACGAAATAGAAATTATTCTCAAAACTATTTATGTAGCAGTCGTATTAAATTTCCCTGCGTTGCAAAAAAGAAATAGACACCTGAATCAGCATTTTGTGAAAAGAACAAACTGTTCGTATGTAAAATATATGCACAACTAAATTATATCCAACAGTAATAATAACATAACATAATAAATTTATCGATTGAGATGGATCTCGTGTCTGGAGGCAAAAATATCCTTTGTTGTGAACATTCTGAATTCATTAAAAAGGTACTTTGTTTTTATTAAATGAAAATGAATAATTCAATTTATTGGGTTCTAGCTGCATCAGAAAAGCTCATGTTAGCTATAACGTAAATAAACTGAAAATCACAGACCTTGCAGCAGTGAAAATTTGCAAGAGAAATGTGGAAATATACCTCAGGATTATGTGAGTAATGTCATTAAACCAATGCGAATGCCATAGCGTCTACAAATTATAATTAGTGCGAGACAAAGCAATGCACTTTGCTAATTTATTTTGCATATTTCCAAATCTCTTTATTTTTTGTGTGCTGCAATTTATTTTAGCCTTCAAACAACATCATTTAGATAAGTTGTTGTTGACAAAATAATAAAAACTTGTGGCAGAGAAATAAGCAATTTATATAAGTACGGACATATTGAAATTTTTTATCTCGACATGGAAATACCTATGGTAAACTTTTTTAATGATATACAGGGTGTTTTAGTCTTAGTCTGGATGTGATAGAACACCAAAAAAAAACTTTGTGTACATTGGTCAAATCTTGATAAATACCATTATACCAAACATCTAATAGAACAGAAACATTCTGATACTTTTTGTTTGTTGCTTATAATAATTATCATCTATTATTATTATTATTATTATTATTACTATTATTTTGTTTATAGGAGGCCTACGAGAATCTTAATGCGACCCTGAATGCCGTTACATAGCAGTTGCTAATAATTTTAAACAGAATACAACTCTGATCAGAGTATCTATGAATTCTTATCGTTACAGATTATTTTTGTTCGTTCTTTTTCCACAGTTTCATAAATATAAACCATATTACCACACCAGAAGGATGATAAAAAAAGCTGCTTATGAAAGATACATTCTACGTAGGTTCTCACTAGTGCTATAAGCTATAAATATGTTATTTGTTCACAACAAAGTTGTTTTGAAGTGTAAATTATACGCACACTTTACGAAAAAATAATAATGATAATTTACAGTTAATTCTGCATCGTTAAATATTAACTATTACAGCACGAGCAACATTTTAAATTGAAGTCTTAATTTTCACATTTAATTTTAATTTAATTAGAGTTAGCTTGTTTACAGTTACATGAATGGAAACTACAATTCTAAATTTACCTTAAAATGGTATTGACCTAATTAAACATCAAAATAAATTCAACATTAACGTATACAAAACACACATAAAATGCATTTATTTATTATTATTACATATCGGAGAAAAACAAAATACCTAACATTCCTTGCAGCGTATAGGTAATTTAATAGAATCAGAAAAATAATCATATTGCAATACTGGTTTTGTAACATCTAGTTTATTTAGTTTTAATTGAAAACAAACCAATATTCGCTAATATTATTGCAAATAAGAATTTATATAACTAAAATATTCCTTGATTGGTAGATGAAGTTTAGATTTATGTTTTTAGTGCTATGGTACTCAGTTTTCAAACACCCTGTATAATTGTGTGACGTTTTTTATTTGGGAGCTTATTATTTCTAAGACAGAAATGCTGATTACTGGTTCCTTATTAGCAGTCAATACCGTTTAAGATAGTAAACAGTTATCAAGATTTCAGATTCAATTTTTCTCTAGTTAAAGCACAGCAACTAGATCTTCAAACACATTCTATAGTCTCCTACAATCTTTTTTCTTGTATTAGCAAACTCTAAAAGTCCTCTCCTAGGTCGTGAACATATCTCGTATGAGGTACTTTTACAGCTATCTAAACAGACAGAATGAGAGTGTACAATAAAATATGGTATTTCGGTAAGAGTCAGTAATTATTCTCATCTCTAAGCCAGGCAAGAACTTATTAACTATTCTTTCCGATTACCCTGTGCAATAGATCTGTAAGCTGTTAGAAAACATATATATAGCTTTGCCAAGAGAAAATATCTAGTCGCGACGATTTCGACTTAGAATGGGCTGCTTTATTTATCCAAGTTATTTGGGAATTCGTAACTTTAAGATTTAACATTGTCAAAACCCTGCGAACCAAGGAAGTGATACCCACATTGGTTAGCTGAGTGAAGTCTGCACTGGAAGTAAGATACGTTAAAGCTGCTTTAGAAGAGTGCCATGTAGATATCGGGATACAAGAAGAATTTTTTTATGCACAACAAAGGAGGTTAATGTCGTTTAGATTGCTAGGCACAGAAAGCAAATGAACTTGCCCGACTCGCCTACATACGACCAGAACCTTTTCTAAGAATATCAAGGCGACAGGTCTCGTTAGTCCTGCACACATAGGTTTACGAGACTCAAAAGGTAAACTGGCTTAGAGCAGTGGTTATCACCAGGCGAAAGACCATGTAACCGGTTTTAACTTGTCAAAGGTAAACTGGCTAATAGGCAAGAACCGAAGGATACTAAGTTTTTTAATTGGGATTCTCACTGGCCATTGCATGTCTTATAGGTGTAGAGGAAGACCCAACATGCGCTAAATGTGGGGATAACGATGAAACGTCTTTCCACTTTCTCAAAGAATGCAAAGAGTTATGAGATGCTGAGGTTTCAAACCTTTTAGGTCATTACCCTAACAAGGGAAGAGTTAAGCTTTTTAACCTGGACTGACATCCTCACTTTGGTTCGGGCAGAAAACAGAAGAAAAATTAGGAGATGGTCGCAGAAGTGGTTGAAGTAATAACGAGGAATTAGTAAGAAAGAACCTATAAAGGCATATGTGTTGAGTTTTAGACTTCCCAACTACTAATACTTTGACAAGTTTGATGATTGCTCAAATAATACGTAATGTAAAGGAAACGCTAGCTTTTCCGTCAAAGTACAGTGTGGTGTGCAATTTCAACAGCTGGCATTTTTTGATCGTATAGAATTAAGCGTTAAATAGAGAAAGTTACACTGGTAAATGTCTATTGATTTAATAAAAGTATTTCCAAACAGGAAATATATTGTGCTCAACTTATAGTGGGAATTATATTATGAACAAAGGAAAAACATCTAAAAGATGCATTGTTTAGTATATAATCAGTATGGAGCGGGCAAGCATTGACTCTCATTGTCCTCCACTGATGAATCCAAACAAGGACGAAACGATCGTTTGGAGGTATGTTAGTCAATGCTTGCACGAATTTTTATTTGTGGGAAGACAATATGCACCTTTTGGATGTTTTTCCTTTATTGATCTATTGATTTCTTTAACACATGTCATCTTCAGGATGATACAATGTTTTGGCCAAACTTGGCATTACGCCAGAGGACAACATAGCCTATGTGTGTCTAAAAACAATAATCCTTCCGGGATTTTTGGGCAATTTTGTTGAGGAAGATTTATGATAACAAATGAGAAGCTCAAAATTAAAAGGAATTAAGACGTAGAATTTTTTAAAGAGCTGATGGAGAGCGTTAGAAAAGTACGAGGGACGTTAACAACAGTAACAAAACCTGTGCGCCCCAGATTTAGAGAGCTTATAGCAACATTCTATATTATCTCATCACTGGTCATAAAAGTAAGATTTCTACATGGAACATAAAAAGCAAAGTTTTACTTTAAAAAACGATGTAAATCCTGATATACGGCATGAAATAGGATGTTAGTATAAACTACCTGACGTAACGTAATGATAGTCAGATAATACTATCTGATGGGAACAAATAGTGCCTATAATTCTTATTTTTCGCTCCTATCAAAATAGAAAACATTTTTCTAACTTCTGCTTTTACATTGAATTATTTGGTTAGTATTATTATAAGGTAGATATAGGCTATAGCATTGATCGATTGGTTATAACCTACAATAAAGCGATTAGCATTGCCTAAGTTCCTAGCTAAGGCCTACTATAAGTATCCGCTTGAGAACACATCTAAATATACATTTAGATTGTCTTTCTAATGAGAGCAAAGCTATCAAGAAACACATTTTCTGAAATTAACTAGTGTATTAGAAAAAATAATGAAAATATAAAATAAAGGCTAATAGCCATAACTGCCAATGACTTTTCTCATAGACAAACACGCAAACACAAGCTTACGATGTGTTTGCAAATAAGTTACACGAAACGTTCTATTCAACACTCTTTGATGTACGTTGATTTTTCTCTGATTGAGAAACAACATTGGCACACTAATTTTTGTTTTCAAATTTCTCATAGCTATTGCATTCAAAGAACTTTCCAATACCTCATTTGGTTCTGCAGTGTAGAAAAAATTCCGAGTAATTAAATATCTGTAAAATAATCTCGCACAGTTTATAACCACATTGGCTTGTTTATTTCTTTCTCTTTTGCGTTTTCTGCTTCTTGTAAGTCTTTTGGATTATTGCCCTGTATTATTTGTTCTACCATACCTTTCGATGTACCGTCCTTTTAGAATGCATCTATCGATCTTGTTTGTTTTCAGGATATTAGCTTGCCATTTTTGGCTAGTTAGACCCTTTGGTCTCAGTTTAATTAAATGGTCACAATTACAACGTGGTACAGTTTTGCAGATATTTGACACCTGCTACCCACAACGCTTTTTACAGAGTATTGCGATCAGATCAGAATTTTTTCCACGTTCGTACAAGATTTCAATGCGCACTTCTTTCTCTTTCGGTCTTCATCTCGATTTTTCCGTACTTTTTGGGACAGTCCTGGTTATCTTCTCATCTTTGCTGACATATGGCGCTACAAAAATTTAATTCTGTTTGGGATCATCAACTGTACATACGATATATGGTTTCTGTTTTTTTGGACAGCGATACTTAACTGTGTTACTGCTGTGAATTTCCTGTTGGTTCTATTAGAATCAATGTCGAAATTCTAATTTTCTTTAACTTTTCATCATCAATCTTTTGTTTTTACAGTGAAAAACCATACATTGTAAGTTACAGAGGTAATATAATCCAAATTCGTCTCCATCAAGGAAAGTTTTTTAAATACAATTTTCCCCAAGAACTAATTTTTTGAACAATCTTGTAACTAGTTGGTGTAAGCCAGTAATGGAAACTACGCTACTCAAGTACTTCTTAGTCTATTAGTCTGTTAGTATTTGCATGCAGGAATAAGCTTGCCGTTTTCAAGACTGCAATAAATAATGGCTAAAGTGAATCGTTTAGATAAAAAATTTTCTTAAACGTTTTTGAAGATTTGCCTTTGCATTTTTAACTTCGCAATTATTTTTTCCTTTTCCTAAAATTGTATCTAAGCAAAATCCACCGTGTGGTGGTATTTCAAGTTATATTAGATGAAACAAAACTATAGTAGTAATTTAGAGCTACAACTTTCAATTTGGAGCAGTTGTTATTAACACTTTCTAAGAGGTATGTTTTAGTATTTTAATTTTCCAAGCTAGATAATTTGTTAAAATACTAACGTTCGTATTCTGTGTTGAACTAAAATTGCTCGATACCTCAGAGAGTAGAATTAATTAGCCTCGGGTCGAAGTTTGTTATTCTTATTATAACTCCACATAATATACTACAAATATAAATTCCACCTACTTGGTATTTGAAATTAAGCAGCATTTAGACTTCAACGTAATCAAAGACTAATAAGTCTAGACTATTTTACTTCAAAGTAGTATCAGAATTTGTAAGATAAACAGATACATTTTCTTTCACACTTTTATTGTTTTTTCAGACTTCTTCTATAAAAGTGCAACTCCCTGGTTGTGTATTGATGCATTTCCTTTAAAACGAAATGCGCCAAGGAATCCATACATAGCTTCTTGACGTGCGATATTTTGATCCACGAGTATACGAATTTATTTAAATACTGAATGTCATTTCTTTTCTTGTAATTTATTTATTCAAAAACGATTTGTTTGATACGATGAAATATTAAAATATTAATTTTACTTTTGCGTTTCAAAGTAGCAAAAGCTACAAAAAAAACATTCGTCTTTGCTTCTTTTTAATTAGCAAGCTTTTGACTTTTAATATCAATGAATAGGTAAGTATTAAAGATCAATACGCTCCTCTTGTGTACCAATATCTTTAAAAGCTTTTTATAAAGTATTAATGCTCTTGTTGTAATTAAAAAAATAAGAAACGAATATTAAAATCTAACTGATATGAAACATCCATAATATGGATGTAGTTACGCAAAAAGGAATCAAGCAATAAAATTCCAAAATTTAATTTTATCATCATCAACATTACATTATAATAAAAAGAATGACAACTGTAATAAAATGTTTTTCAAAAAAGTCAACATTTTATTAAAATTTCTTTGTGGCTAAAAATCCTGAAGATCATACATATGAATTTGGCAACATTGCAAACTTTGTTCTAGAGTAGATAAGATTCGTAATTTCATTTTTTATGATAGCAATAAGTTTTATTTGAGAACCATTAAATGGTTATTTCTTGGAGCTTTTTTTTATTTCTGTATATTAGACAAAACAAAAAAAGGAATCGAATAACAGTTTGTGTTAAAGAAATGGCAAGAAAGCAAACTATTTTTTTAGAACACTTTGTTAATAACATTTAGAAGTGTTTATGCTTCATGTACATCAAACAGCTTTCTTTAGATTTATCACGAATAATTAGAAACTTTGAAGTTCAATATCTGGGAACTCACTTTTTTTGAGATGATTCCTTTTTGGGTAACTACGTCCATATGATCTTGTAATAATAGGAATAATATTCTAAAATATTTTATTCAAAATTCAACAATTCTAAAGGCCTTCACACTGCTTATTTTTAATTAGTATTTTATGTATTCAGCCTTCATGCATTTTATTCCATTTACTTCACTTATTAATGAAATTCAATTTCTTTCTTACTTTCTTCATGGTTATTGATGAAGAACATATATATAATAAATATATAAGTATTTCAAATTCTACAAATCAGATTATTTTACAATTTACAGAAATGTATAAAAATTATAAAGTTGTCCAATTTCTATAGCTGATCACTATAGGATATCAACAACATTGAGGCACCGCCTCAAAATAATATTTACAAAATGCAAATAGATTAAAGCAAGTAAAAAATTCTGTGTTTTAAATTAGCAATTTCCATAGCACAATATTTTTTTTCTTTATTATTATAATTGTGATATGGTACATCAAGTTGGAAATCTCAATATTCTATAGCCTATCAGCTCAAATCTATTTAGCATATGATTGAGAGATTGAGATCTTTGGCTTACAAATACTTTTGTGACATCTTTGAGTTTAAGCTAAGATCAAAATACCAAGAAAATCTAGAATTCAGAAAAGAAGCTTAGAATTACTTTCAAGGTTAGAGTTCTTAATCTATTATTGATTAGGCAATCCCAAAAGAAGAACAAAGATAAATTCGAGTAATAAAAATTTTGCTGAAATTTAAAATAGAAAATGGAACAAAACCATATTAAAATATAATCTTTGACAAGAACAAAAGAAACGATGTAGCACAACCGACAGGGTTATACGGCAGCTTCGTGCAGAAATTTGGAAGTTTGATCGTGTCCTGCATTACCTTAGTTATTAAGACAAATTATCTTAAAAAAACATTCTAAATTTTGTTAACTAACAGGATACCAAAACCAATGAAATAACTCTAATTGTTGGAAATTTAATAAAATATAGTTGTGCATGTAACAGGCTGGAAGGAAGGAAGGTCCTTGTGTCTCGTTTACTTATTTTAGATCAGCTAACTTTAGGAGTGGCTTGGGGTTCCTCTGCATTCAAAAATGGAAATTTCTAGGAAAGGCGATAAGAGGTGATCAAATCCTAAAAGTTACTATTCCGTGCTCACCTATAGAACTAAGGACAATCGTAGATCTTAAGTGAGAAGATTTGAAGACTCGAACCCCCGGCTTTCGGAATGCAAACCTAGAACGTTAACTGAAATTTTAATAATGAACCATTTGCAATGCCCGCAGGCGAAAGGAAGAGAAAAGAATAAAAACAGCTATTTGGAGTTATGAAGCATATCACTTCATCTATGGTGACTTGTTATGAATGATCGCATGGAACCTCTGAGCCAAAACACTTCTAATTTTATAGGCGTGTGCAAATATTAAGTGGTTCTAGTAACCAGAAAGAAAGGTTGTAATTTCTTTTCTTTTCCTCAACGAAAAGGCGAGTGTACACCTCCAACTGCATGGAATTTATATTTTTTGTAAATTTAACTAGGAATACACTTACATTCGCAAAACTCATACAAGACCAAGAGGTCTCTGAATGTCAAACAATACAGATAATGTAATAGACTAGGTTCAGATTCGATGTTTGATGCAAATGGCAAAGAAAACCTTGCAAATCACATAACAAAACTCCCAAGAAAACGTAGGTTTAATAAAATGTGCAAACAAGATAAAATTTATAAAAAATAGTCTTTCTTAGTTTTTTTTTTCTGGAACTCTTCTTACCGCTCTATTTATTTTTAGGCAAAGCGAGCAATAAGTGGTTTGTTTTTTTTTAAGAAAATACTGAGAACGTGCTGCAAGAGTAAACGGTCTCAAATTTTCTAACACAAAAGCTGGTCAAGTTCTTGCCCTAAAAGGATCCATGGATGCAGATGTATTCCTAGTATTAGTTCGGGAAAGAAAGGAAAAGCTTTTGGTATCTTGCCACTCTACAATGTTTGAGGATGGATATTTGCTTCCATATTGCATCTTTAACGGAAAAGGCAGAAAACATGGATTGTGCAATAGTACAATAAAAATAAAATAAAAATTTTTAAATTGTTGCAGGTCTCAATTCATTTCAAGTACAATTCCCGACTATGCATTCTTAATGCAAGATCCGACCAAACCAAACACTGAATAACAACACTACTTGAGCAACGAACAGATTCACAGCAAACGGGCCCATTTGGAATTAAAATTACACAGAATAGGATACCAGAAGAATCTAGTTTGGTGCCTAACGTTACCCCAGGAAAAGCGCTAAATGTGGTTTCACCAGTGTTCGCTGACAAATAGCTGGCGTTCTGTCTTCAAATAAATATATCTTAGGACAAACAAAAATTAAGAGGCTGAGCAATAAAAAATCAGCCAATTATCAGAATCTGAAGAAATGGTTCTCGCATTCCGAAGAGGAAGACAACGATTTAGCAGTTATGAAAATGAGTGTGATCTCTTCCAAAAACAATATTAGGCAGGTAGATTGCTTAACACTTTCCTGTATAAACTTTTTTTGTGGAGCGTATAGTTTTAGAGTTAAAATGTGTGGTTATACTTTTTGCATTAAATGCCTCATTTTCGAGTGAAATGGAGTTTTATGAAATTCTCCAAAGTCTATGCTTGTTGTGATTATAAGATGACAAATAAGTTATGATTATTAAAGGTACAAAACATTTGTCGTGGAATGTTTGTAAATTAAGAAATCAGCCCTAATACGTGTCAAATAATTTAATAATAATAATAATATTTATTTCACTCTATTTTACATTGTACCATTGTACTCAATTTCGAAACATCCAATATTACAATGTAATTAGCTATAGGCAAAACAGTAACAGTAAAACAAGTTTCTAAATTATGTAATGATGCATTTTGGAAATATTACCCTGTAGCAAGCATTAAAAAACAACGTTACAGTATGTAACGTAATTATAAGCCCAATAGAAACCCCCGTATAAAATTGAATGTAAACGTATTACTGCATTATTATGTTGTGAAATTTATTCAAAATTACTCTGAAACACAATAATATAGGTAAACCCGATATACCCGCCGGCTTAAACATGTATTCAATTACATTGTAGTTTTTTCAGCTGTTTAATTTTCGAATCCAGACAAAGACGCATTTTTTACTTTATAACCTCGTATAAAAGACTAAACCAGCTTATTTCATTACATCAAAGTTTAGTTGCTGAGAAAATGCGAGAATGTTTTAGACCAATTTGTTTTCTCTAACGTTTTCTCAAAAGCTTTGAAGGAAAATCTCTTGTAAAAATATAACGTTAACCCCCTTAAAGAAGGAAAAGATTGTGTTTATTTAATTTTGTGTATTTAATTTTGGATACGAAATTTCCTTCTACCGTTTTCAGTTATCTTTGAAATTTAATAAAATCAAAAAACCTGGAAGTAATCTGCATGTGTCGGTATGACTTACAAACCACAAATATATTCATTTATTATACTTGCTATAAAAATAAAAAGATGTTATACAGCTAAAGAAAGATTAGTACTTATGATAATAACAGAGTAAATAAACACCTAATCTGAATTCCGAGCATTTTTCGACTGCTCTGTTTATGCGCCTAGACGTATAGGCAACTTAATTAACTTATAGAATTGCAATAATTACAGTAAAAAAATAATAATGAATGTTTAGTGTAAAACTGTAATTAAGAGAGCAAATTACAAAAGTACTCTTACATAAAAATTTTAAAATTATAATGTATCTAATTTATAACTTGACAAGTTTTTTTTGCAAAATACCACAAGAAAGCTACACACTATGAATAATGAGATTAATAATAATCTTTTAATAACTACTCTTGTAGATTCTTTAGCAATATTGCTTATTATAGTGGGAAACTAAATCAAGAAAAGCTGAAATGATTTACAGTTTCGATTTTAGAACTTTACATCACACGACTTGAAAAACGAGGAAAATAATTTAGTATTTGGCCACAAGCAAAAGTAGGTATTGAGTTCTTGAACCTGAAGATTATGTGTTTATAATAATGTCAAATTAGGAGAAAAATTTGTTTGTTTTTGTTTTTTCCAAATTTGAACCAATTGCACTATATGTGCATCAAGAAAACCTTTTTTTTTTACTTCTTGCTGTTTATTAGCCATGAATTTCAAAACTGATCAGTTAGATCAAATATTATAGATGATATAAATAAATTAAATATAAACAACTGGACTAAATAGAAGACAGTTCTAAGCAAAATGGCTAAGGTATCCAAAAAAAGGAAGAAATGAAAAATTAGATGTCATGAAAAACATGACATTAATAAATTATATAGGATGAAACATAAAGCTGTAGAAGTACTAGGAAAGATAAGAGGTCATCACAATACAAGAACAACTACTCCGAGAACCACTAGCTATTAGAGATAACATCAAATGAGAGGCAAGAATGAAAACTACTAAAAAGAAATGAAATGAAGATTATGAATATTTTAGTGAAATATAAAAACACCAAGAAGTACATATCAATGAAAAATATTCAGACGAGCAACAGAAAGAATTAACCAGTGACACTGAACAAATTAAAAATCAAGAAGTGTCACAAAGCCATTAAGTCAAATTAAAATATAATTAAACAGCTGACAAAGACAATATACTATCAAATATGATAAAGGTAACAATCAAAATGATTCACTGTCAATTTAACAAGATATGGAATGGCAAGCAAATACCCCAAAAATGGCCAGAAGGCTTTACAATAAAAATTCCAGAAAAGATGATAAAACTCAATGTATAAATTGAAAACCTATAACCTTGCTGTGTAAAGATACTAACACATAATAATAAAAAGAATAAAGAAAGAAAAAGATAAGATAGTGATACTGATACTCATATAACAGACAGGATATAGGCCTTGACATAGTTGTATAGATATAATTGGAGTAAAAGAAGCTGTGGAATGACAAATAGAAAAACATCTCAGAAAAGATTAAAATCCCTCTTTATGATTGATTAACAAAGAGTACCTACCTTTAAAAGTAGAAAGAGCGTAACTTGTGTGGAATGGAACAACACCCTACCTGAAGTTAGAAGATCTTGAATTCGCAAACAATATTATATTGCCTAACTACCAAAAATGCAATATCGATAACTTTAAAATAAATGCTGAGAAGATTGGTCCAAAACTAATAGCAAAAAATATGATATCATGCAAATCAATACACCAAACAGTTGATGGAAAACAAATCAACCAAGTTCAAGAAATGTACTTAAGAGTGTTATAGAAAATAAAATTAGCTGCCAGACTAAGTTTTAACCAAAGTACCTTAACAATGTTTACATTTTCTAAGTTTTTTGACTAATAAAATAGTGCAAACCAAAGATGGCTCTTGCATGGAAAACAACAAAATTTCTGAGCTAAGTATCTCGGAATTTCTTCAACATTGAACTGTTATATACAAATAAGGCATCTGTGAGCTGGTGAGCTGTGATGACATATAGGAAAATAAAAACTATATACTAACTAGGTATGTCACAATAAAATAAAATATTCAAATTTGGTTTTTACTTAATTCCAGAAGCTAAGAATTTAATTAAAATAATTAACTAACAAAGCTTACGCAACAAAAAAATCTTTTTTAACCAAGCAATGGTAAATGCAACTATTTATGTTTTATTAGTTAGAATGAAACCATCGGTACCACTTATTGTTATTAGTCAGTGAACTGTTGTTATGATTTTACCTTTGCAAATAATTTCTAATTACTTGCTATTAATTTATTTTTTCTGCTTAAAATAAAGAGAAAAGAATAATTTAAATTTCTTTGGGTCTCCGCCAATTTCACCATGTCGGTGCCAACTCAATGTTGGAAATGTATGCAACAATTTATCTTTCAAAGCACACTATTATTTTACAAATGATATTCAGTATTACAGTAGTGCCATCTACAGAGCTGTTGTATAGACTACAAAGTAAAGTGTACAGATAATTTCAAAACAATTTATTAGTAGAAAATTACAGATTGCTAACTCGAAGGAGTTGTTTATTTGATGTTTATACGATGTGATGTTTAATAACCATAAAGTTGTGGTTATGATAAATGTTAAATTATTTAATCAAAGAATGATTTTCTAAACATATATTTAAAAACCCTTGTAGATGTTAGATGTAATTGGTGTATAATATTGTTTAGATGGATTCTGATGATGGATCATTGCCCTCACCACCTGGACCACCTTCTGAACCACCTCCAAGTTTACCTCCACCGTTACCTGCAGTAAGAAATGCTTATATTTCATTACTAGTATATTAAACAAAATGAAAATTTTAGAGACCACCAAAGTTAAATCCACAACCTCCAATTCCAAAGCACGATGAACCTCATTTCGATGAAACTGAAATAGAGGCAGATGATGAAATTTCACAGCAAATGACAGCTTCTTATAGTGAAATTTCATTTAAATCTGGACTAAGTCCGGAAGATAACGAAGTTTCATTATCTCTAACCATGGATCCTCTTCCATTGGCAGATGAAATACTACAAAGACCTGTGACGTTATCTTGTGAACGGAATACCCTTACTTCTAAATCATTTCGACCTTTAAATCTTGAAGGAACTGTTCATGTTGAGGGAAATATGACTCACTTTGTTACAGAAGATTTAGAATATAAAATTAAATTATCTAGTCCAGTAACTAAAAAAGGAGGTTCGACATTTATAAATTTTCAAATTCAAACTAATAAATTTTAAGATTTAGATAATATTTAAATAATTTAAAGCTGCTTTTTCAGACACACCACCACTACCAGGGAATTCAAAAAGTGGTACTCCAAATACTTTATTTAGGCAATTATTAGTTCCACAAGTAGGTGTATTTGATGCAGGTTTGCTTAATGATTTAGAATCGGAAGCTCAGCGTATGGCAACTTCAATAGACAATCTCACTGAAAACTTATGCGGTATTTTACATTCTGTAATTAATTTTGTCTTTCTTTCAGTAGAATTGTTTTTGCTAAACTATATTTTACAGATATCTTCAATTACTGCTGATAATGTAGATATATACAAAGATGCTGTTTCTAAAATGTCAGATGCGATGGATGCTAACATCAAGGTATGGTATAAATTGATTGGTTTTGTGTCTGCAATGTTAGTTTCAAAAATAACTGTGGATATCTTTAAAATAAATAAATACAATCAGCAGATTTTTTATCACATTTAAATCGCTTTAGCCAAGTAAATAAACATATTCCAAACAAACATCGACATTTTTGATTGAATTATGAAACTTAAACTGTCAGTATAAAATAAAACAGGAGTGAATGAATAGCATGAAATAAGCAGCTATCTATAAACAGTTCGATTTACACTATTCAATTAAAAATGTTTATGTTCATCAGTCTTGTATCCGAAATAAACACTAAGTTCTGTGTTATAACTTTCAATCAAGTAAATTGATTTGAATTTTGTTTTCAGTAAAAGATTGCCATTGTTATTCCTTTCCCAAAGACGAATTGCAAGTGGAAAGTGCTATTTAGGATTTTAGGTTAGGTATGCTGGGGCAAACACAGCAACCTCTTTCATGAGTTAATTGTGTATTCTAGTGTTCCATAAATATATTGGCATGCTTTATGTGATATTACAAATCATTTTTATGCAATAATGTAACTGTATAAAATGTTTATTACTACATATGATATAAATAATATTTTGGTTTTGATTGTAGAGTATGTACACAATGATGGCAAAGGCAGAAGAAGTCACTCAGGCAATGAAAGTAGTACAAAGCCACGCTACAAGAATGTATCCTTTTTTTAAATCATACTTGATCCGATAATTTATTCTAGCATAAGAAGATATGTGTTTTCCTTAATTTGTTTCCAGTAAAGAAATAAAAAGATTAGTTGATCTCTTTGAAAGTTATGTGTGATATTAATTAGCAGTTTTAAATTATAATTATGAGTTCAAGTTTCTATAAACAAATTTTCTATATTATACCTTAAACTATATGCATGACACTGTATTATTAAAAAATTTTCTAAAACCAAATGTAAATTAATTTAATAAATTTATTATAGTTTTAAAAAACTAAACTTGAATTTTTAATAATTATTAGCATAATACTCTGAATATTCAGTAAAGTAATTTTTGCTTTTAAGATTCGAGGAATCTTGTTTTTTTTATTAATTTTTATTATTGATCTATTAAAACAATATCGAGAGGTCATCTCTTCATTTTTGTTGCCATTAATCAACTCCTCGCAATAACAACTGTTTATGTCGCCGAGCTTCTACTGTAGTTAAATATCATTGGGAATAGAGAACATGCAACTTTATAATGAATTAAGATAATATCTTGAGATTATTGGGTTTCATGTCAGCTACAGATTTCTAAGGCTCATCACCTACTGGTACTAATCAACAACTTGTTTTCTAAGGAGAATTATATGTTTTTGTCCTTGTCAAGTATAAGGATCTTTGATCGAGAAATTGATAGTTTAATTGTAGTTAATAATAAGTTTCGGCAGAATGAGAATAATGTGCACCTAATGATTTTATCATCTAGAAAAATTTATCTGTGATTCTTGGTTAGATAGATAAACTCAATATGAAACTTTGCCAAGGAACATTTATTTTTATCATTATTAAATTTTATTTTACATTTTAAATAATCGTTTAAATAATGCTTAAGATAGACAACTCAATATATCCTAGTTTTCCAACTGTTAGTTTGTGCTTCGGTGGTTTTAGTTAGAGTCCCTCAAAGTAATAGCTGAATTGTAATTTAGGGACTCTATCTACAATGTCATTTATTTATTTAGGTGCAAGTTTTATACAGGGTGCTTATAAATTCTAGTGTCAAATTTCTCAAGTCAAAAATTAAATAGTTGACCCATATCTTTTCATCCAATTGTAGTAGTAGATAATCCTTCTAAATGCCACTGTCTTCTTTCATTGCTTTTTTGTTATTAATTCAGTTCTTTTTTTTTCATAACCATTTTGCTGCATTTCTTAGCTTTAATGTATTTAGATGTGCTATCTATATCAAAAAGGGGTAGGTACACTTTATATGTTTCAAATAAATGCACCGTTTTCTAGGGAAATGACAACATGCATAAGTAGCTTAGGACATATTTAGTAAAGTAACAACAAAAAACTAATGAAGTAAGACTTTCATACTCATCAAGAAAGCAATGGATTATTGCTCAACTGTAATGTAAAAACTGAAAAGTACCCTTTGTCCAATTGTAACTAAAGAGAATTTTTGATGTCGAACCCAGATTTACTTCTGATTAACCTTTTATGGGTCATTGAGCTGTTTTTCCATAACCTCCTAAAGTATTTGTATGATACTGTTCTATTCTATTTGCTTGTCGACCATGACCAAAAAATTTTTCTGTATTCATACTTGACCCTAAGTAGTAGGTCAAATGATTATAAATCAAATCAAAACAAATAAGATATTGCAACTTGTAATTTTAATTATACCAACACTCTGCATCAAGACTTGTTTGACATAATATGAAGCGAATCTAAGGTCATATATTAGATTTCTTTACAGTAGCATAAAAGTGCTCTTCAGATTCTCAGAGCTCTGACACTTAACTATTCTCTTTATTAACTTAATTTTCGTAGACTTACATCAAGTGTGTTTGATGATGATATCACTATTTTATTCTTTGTTGGCTCATAGTATGTATACTCTCATTGTGCTTTAACTCATGAGCAAACAGTCACAGCGCCGACCAGAATTTTTCTTATCTTACCTAGACCAGAACCAGAATGTCTATTAATTATTATGAGTTTTTAATTCTTAGCAAATGTCTATTGGTGCATCATCTTGCCTTACCATAAAATCTAACTCCAGGGTGTTTCTACATTAATATATTGTTATGTTCTTTGTACAGTTGCATACTACAAGATGGGGAGGGGATCTTACTAAAGTTCTCAGATTTCTCTCAGAATTTAAAATAAACATTTTATAGCACTAAAGGTTTAAACTTTTAACTGATTGTCTGGATACAGTTAGAAACCAGCTGGTTTTTGACTCACTTCATAAGACCAAACAAGGATTATGGAAAAGATTCATGTTCCATGAGCCATGTCAAAAAGAACATTAGATTCTAGATAGAGATTATGAAGAGTTTGCTAAAATCTTAATTTACGACCTTTGATCTAATACCGAAGGTCAGATATTGAGCTTAGAGTAAATTCAAGAATGTTCTTTTGAGTGATGACTTCTTAATTAGAGTACCCTTATATACTTGTACTATAACAACTTGAGTAAAGTTTTCACACATGCACCTAAAGGTTATTTTTCTAGTAATAGCTACAGAATATTTTTTGTTTCTTTAGGACAACTTTTGTTTTCTCTTGGTAGATTTTATCTTTCTACCTTTCTCTGGAAAAAATATCAAGTTAGACCTAATTAATAAGAAGATTATTGAGAATTTGACAAATAATATATTAAGTTGCCTTCAGAAGCGGTTTAACTTATAGACTAATTTGTAACTAGATTGTAACTTAGTAATAATTTATTAGCCCCTTGTTTTATAATTTGCTAATAAAAATATAATCAAGTATTTCATAAAATTTATCCAATAATCAAACTACTTTACTTTAGTTGTCTTTATTTGCTCGAAAGTCTTCCGGTAACAAGCGACATCTCTCGTTACTTCCAAGTATCGTAGATATAAGGTATCTGTAGTTGAGAATCACTTTTTCATTTTTAAAAATGTAATTGCAAAGATATAATTTAAATATTTATTTAATCTTCCCTTTTAAAGGTTTGATTTTAATTCATTAATTGCTTTATAAAACTTTTAAAATCAATACTAAACCAGGTTTTTGTACACATTATGAATAATATATCTCTGAAGACTAATTCACAAATAATTTTGTAAAACTAATTTTTATACAGCGTCTTTTTTCCCTCAAAGTTATTTGGGCAAATTAGATGCAAGAGACTGATTTACTGTTTCGTGTCCATACATTCATACATACTTAAACAGTTCCTGCTATTGTGAGCTCATCTAAAAGCAAAAGGCAGACCAAAAGTTTTTGCTTTAGCGGCGATTTTAGCAATGAACAAACAGAAAAGAACTGCGCGTATAGAGTTCTGTGCGAGCCAGGAATTTGGTCATCTTATAATATACCGACTTCAAATAACCGTTTCTGAATTCTATTTTCTGTTAGGCAAACATGGAGGAAATAAGGGAATCGAGAAAATTCATGACGGGTAAAGAAATTGACTAGAAATAAATCTCCTGGAGACTAAAAATATTTTTAACAACTAGGTATAGGAAAGATTTATATTTTGAGTGGAGAATTTCTTAATAGATAATTTATAAATAAATTATGTTTTATGATTTATCTCCTAAAATCTCAAATATTATTATATTTACTTTAAATTTGAGGTTAACATACAGTTATAAATAACGTAATTACTGAAATGAGATTTTTAAGCGTTAAATGTAACTTCAAGTAAATAGACACGAGAACTTCCAAACACAAACAAATGAAACTGTTTTAAGCAAGTAAATTAGGTATCTTACATTGAGTAAATACATAGGTAAATACTTGTAGGAGCTAATCGTTAAAGCTTTCTAATTTAAGTTAGAAATATACAAAAACACCAACAGGGAAAACAGAATCTGGGAAAGTATATATAAATAAGTATCAGTACATAGTTCTCAGCTTTAGGGGTGCAATTAGAAAATTTAAACACAGTGTTTAAAAGTTTATTATTAGGTTAAAAATTTTAGACAGTGTTTTTGGAAGTTAAGACACCACAGGAGAAATTAAGATATTCCAGATACGCAATTAAATTTCAAACAATGACTGTTATCCAAAAAATAAATCTTCATGCTATAGATTCCCAGAGATACTAACAGCCGGTTATTCTTATAGAATGTAATTTCATGGTGTCTGTCAAGATGTTTGTCAAATTAGTAATTTAGTATGGAGTCTAACCTCAGGAAGTTATTTCAACAACAAAAATAAAGAGAAAACAAAGGAAAAACGAGAAAACTAGTTTGGTACTACATGGTGAAGGTTATTTAAATTTGATCCAAGAATATCTAGAGTTTCTAAAAAAGCATCTTTGGCATCTTCAGTTTAGGGACCAAAGAAAAACGATCGTCCGCGTGTTCTTTTTGAAGAATTCTTTGTTCCGTAATAGCTATGGTCATATTGCTATTGGAGTTCCAACGTATCAAACCTTGATTAACTTGATCACACACTGATAAAGCATTGACGATTGTACCTCCAGACAGCTGTCTTGATCTTATTTTATTTATATACTTCATGCTTGGTTCCCTATATAAAAATCAATTATATAAGTACTTCAAAAACATGAAATAGGGGACCATCTGATAGTAAAACTGCCAATATTCAAATAGTACAAAGGCTCTCGGAAAAAATCGTGCTTGATAATTAGTTGTGCTTCTTGAGAAACTCCAAAAGCAATCATTAACTACAATTTTCTTAAAAGCGACAATAAAAAAAGTTTCTTAGATATGATGCAGACTTTTTAGAACGCACTGTATATACATATTTAATCTCATAATTTTTTTGATAAATAATTAATAAATGAAAAAGTTATTATTACAAAAGGAGAATGTTCTTAATGTTACTGACAATGAGATGTTTGCTATTTTGTAAGTACTATTTGAAAAGACGGTGAGTCTTTTAAACGAGTTCACGTTTGAACTATTTGTCTTTAGAGTGAGAATGGAAATGGTAATGACTGTCATTGTAAATTCAAGGGCTCTGTAGAACAGGTATTTGAGAGATAATACATAGTTGCTTGCTGAACTGCAAAAAAAAAATAATTAACGTACATTTTCACTTAGAATATAAATCTCAGTGTTTGAAATAAATCTGTTTCGTGAATTTTGCAACTTCAACAGGATTTGAAGCGCCGTGGAAAGATTTCATTGTACGACTTTCATCACGCGTTTTAAAATATTTTATAAATAAAATAAAGTGGCCAAAAAATTATATTCATGAAACTAAGAGCCCCTCATAAAATTTTCTCTTAAAATGTTTTAGTCGAGCTTACGTAATTTTTCTGTGTTAAACGTTTATTTCTCATTATTTTTTTAATAAATGCGTTTCGGAGGTAAAACTTTCTAATTGTATAAGTGGGAAGAAAAAACACCACAACTATTGTTTTAATAAGTACGTAGTAATTTGCTATTCTGACGGAGGCATAGTATCTCATTTCTTCTGCATATAACTAGAGATCATAAAAACGATCTAGACATTTAAAAAAAAAAGTTATATTCCTAGGTAATTTCACTTTAAATTGAAAAAAAGTTTTGTGGTTTTGTTTCCGAGCTACTTCCACGCGTTTTGTAAGAGTTGGTTTACTTGTTGGTCACTCACTACACGTCGGTTTGTGCTACAAGCTCGGAGTCCGATATATGTGCATTACTTAGAAATTTAATTTTGTTTTCCTTTGTGGAGCTACCTCACATCTATTTTTCTCAAAACAGTTTTTTTCCAATAACTCCCTTATGGTTTATGCTAAATAAACGGAATATGTTATACTGTAAAACTCATTACGACCCTTACTAACACATAAAGAAATTGATTATGTCCCAAAGGTGGTTTTGGAAAGTGGGGGGTTAATTTGGTTTCCAAAACTTTCTTAACCCTGCAGTACTCACGTGGCTATTTCTAACGTGTGATAGCTCGCGTGGGATACATATGCATCATAAATAAAATTTGTTAAATAAGTTTCACTAAAATCACAGAAATACTTTTCATTTATCCTACAACACTGTATGTTTTGTTAGAAATTGAAAATGTGCTTGTCTTGAATTAAAGAAGCTAAATTAAATGAAAACAGGCCCTTTTTATTTTCTATTTCAACATTTGTAAAAATCTTTCTTACTTATAGCGCTATAAAAAGTAAATAGTAGTTACAATACATTTCTACAGGATTTCACTGTATACACACAGTACAAATTATCCGCAACCTTGCCCCTTTTGTAGAAAATATGTTTGGACTTTATAAAGTCATTATAAAGGTATCAGTTTGTCCTTTTCTTTGAAATTTCTTAAAAAGTCTCAAACATACAATTATAGGGTTACCCTAAAAGCTGCAGACTTTTGGACAGTGACAGAAATTGTCTTAAGCAGGAATGTATGTGGAAGAGCTGACCACAGGAAAGAAAGTTAGCCTCGTTTCTAGACACAGCTGAATCCACAGCAACGAGAAAGCGGATGAACTCGCCTTGCCTCGTCCTGCTTAGGACTAGAACCCTTTCTAGGAATATCAAGGCGACAAATCTTGAACGCATAAATTTACAAGACTCAAAAGGTAAGCTATAACTAAGAAGCAGTGGTTATCCCCGGGCAAAAGACCATATAACCGGTTTAAACCGGCTAAAAGGCAAGAACTGGAGAACTTTAAGTCTTCTAATTGGGGTCCTCACAGAAGGCACCTGTAGCTCATAGGTATACAGAAAGACCCAATATGCCCTAAATGAAGCGATGAAACATTTTTCCACTTTCTGGGAGAATGTAGGGGTTATAAGACGCTGAGGTTTAAAACCTTTCAGGCCGTTACCTCAACAAGGGAGAAATTGAGCTCTCCAGTCTGAACTAACATCTTCATTTCGTACAAAGTCAGGTAGCTTTGGGCAGAGAACAGAGAAAGTTACCAATAGTAAATGTCTATCAAAATGAGTTGATTTTCGTTAATACATATCCTTCTCAGGATAATGCAATGTTTTGGCCCATCATGCTATTACGCTAGAGAACAACATAGTCTTTGCGCCTAAAAGCGACAACCTTTCAAAGATCTTTGGGAAATTCCTTTGAGGAAAGTTTATGATAATGGATGAAAAACTCAAAATGAAAAGCAATTAAAGCAAAGAGTTAGCAGAAATAAATTTTGCCACCATCTAAGAGACGATGGAGAACGTTAGAAGAAGACTGCACCGTGATCAATAAGACAATTAGAGGCCCCACCTTGTTTACCATAGAATATTTTGCCTTATGTTAGGCGCCAAATACTTTAATGCCGAGCGTGCTCCAACAGTTAAGAGTAGTGAATCACTGCAGATTGTTTGATGGAGAATAAATTCAAACTTTCAATCAGATTAGTTTTACGACGATGTTTAAGGAGTAAGAGCAACAAAGCCAGTAGAATAAACAGAGAGATAAACGGAATGAAATTTAGCCGCAGAGTACAAAAGGTCATTCTAATTAGTTAAGCTAATAGATCGCTGATGGTCTGGTGAAGAGCAAAAAGGCTGACCCAGATTAGCTTTCCCAAAGAAATCTACACCAGAAAACTAGGCAAGCTGCTTGTCAGTAAGTAGGCTGGTATATCGGCAAGGTAACTTGCTTGAATAGTCTTGTGGGTTATTGCAGGTAACTTGCTGGAAAGCAAAGTTTAATCTTTTCCACAAAGAGAATCAAACCGAAAAGAAGTTCAAATCGACAAAGCGAAGCCACATTACAGCTACAGAACAAATTTTAATCTAAATTTTCTGTAAGAATGAAAACTGAAAAATAGAGACAAAGCTACGAAACCCACCCTGACATGCATCTCCATTAATGTGTGGCCACATTAGTTTTTTCAAGTTAAAAGAGAAGTAGCCAACGAGAGCGTAGAATGGACGTCGACTTAGTCGGCGTATGTGTAGATCTAGTTTGATTTTTTTCAGAAATGCCAAAAAAACGTGCAAAGGGGCAAGAGCAAATAGCGGAAACAAAAAAATCTTTTCTCTGTTGCCAATAGCTGCTTCAATTTTATTGTTCAATCAAGGCATACTTTATGTATAAAGAAGAACGTTAGATTCTGCTATCTTTATTATGGTTTCTGGTAGCGTCTCTACTAGTTAGTCAATATTTCCTTTTATGAACAGAAGGGATGAAAGATTTTTATCGAATTTGCATCAACTGAGATATCTAGAACAAGTGGAGGAGTTGGTTCTATTAAAATTTGATACTAGAATTCCATTTAAACAAAAATCAGTTAAACAGCTTTAAGACAGGACAAAATTCAATGTTTAATTAAAAGGAGACAAAAATCATCAAAAACCAAAGATGTCTATTTGGGATCTACGACAGATATTGAAACTATCAACTTTTAAGCCTACTGACCTAAGAGTACCACTCTATTTTTAATAAATCCCCATTCACTTGAAATCACGAAAAAGAGAAAGAGATAGCTTTCAATAGTGAGAAATCACTTTTGATTGTAACAAATTGTATCACCATGACAAGTTTTGTCTAACTCGTCAGATGTATCTTGACTTTGCTAAACTCCTGATTTCCAAAAAGTCGAAAGTTATCTGCAAATAAATTTTAACATTCTTGCGTTTTCAGGTTTTTCAAATTTGATACTAGGCTAGTTCACTCTAATAAAGTCCCTAAAATTGGGGAACAGAGACTCAAGTGTATAACAGAAAATCGATTGGACCTGTAGTTCAAATAGCTTAGTGGTCTTGTCTCTACTATCTAATCCAATAGATCCCCAAAGTGAATTGTGAACACTGCTATCAATAGTATATGGTTTTGGAAGACTTTGATCTCTAGTATTATGAGATCATTTTTGATCCGACAGAAATCTGGAAATTGCATAATGGTGATATTAAAAGTCTTGTGAAACGTAACAGCTACTACTCGTACATCTGAAGCTATTGATATAAAAAGAAACGTTGCATTTTTTTCACATGAAGAAGTTTACTATAGTCAACCACTAAATTATCACAGTGATAACACATACAACAGTCTTGGGAAAGAGTAAAGGGCAATCTTTATTGAAAAGTGTGGTGCCCAAGAATGTAAATACTATCAAAGCAGTATTTTGGTGAATGAAAACAAGTTTTTCTCATTCTCATTTATCGACGAACATATTTGCCAATGGATTCTGTGTAGAAATGGTCTGTTGACCGTTTGGTTGTTTCTCACCCAATTCTGGCAAACGACGTTTGAAGTTGAAGGTAATTTGGAGCACAAATCAAAGATCAGTCTAATGTGACTTTTCACAGCTGGTTTGACAAGAAAAATTCTCTACAAGATACTTGTGTTGCGATTTTCTTACAAATGATTTTCATTGATTTATCAATTTCCTTTACAAACATGCATTTTGTAATTTTAAATTTAATGTATTTCTGTTGGCTATTCTTTTCACGCGCCATGTTTCAATGTCTAGCTTGCTTTAATGCTTTTATTACTATTTGACGAAAAAGGCCTAATGGGAAGCGACGAAGAAGTCGTCTTTGTATGAAATTTTCAATTGAGTCTCAAAACGATCTCGATTTTGGTGATTGCGGATTCATTGCTGGCAGAAGCAGCTATGGCCAAAGAGTGACTGTAGTATTTGGTAATTATGCTGAAAATAATAATGATCGTTTAGTTTTTCTACTGGCAGAAGGATTTAAATTCAAGAAATTGAAACTATTACTGCTGCAGATGATGTTAATTGCTGAAATTGTTATCAAAAGTTTTGAAAAATTATAAGGAAGCTTTGTTGTTTACTTTTGCGTTTTTCTGGAAAAGCATAAGCGGTAAGTATACTAAATAACATTTAACAAATTGAAAGTGGTGGAGAGCAAGTTAGACTTGCATTATCCAAAGCTCTACAAACCAAAAACTCTTTAAATCATCAATGATTTATTTAATCCAGCAAGTTAGTCGACCGATTTAGTTATGCCGTGATTGCACCAAGACTGTCATCAACATTATTTTGCTTTAGAACAATGTTCCTACAGAGTATTTCACTAAATTCAGTCAGGACAGTCACGCAATGGATTCAGCAATATTTTATCACCCATTTTTCATTTTTGAACTTGCAGTTAGTCGCATAATGGGTTACAGAAAACATTGCCATTGCTCCAAGGGTTAGAATTAATCTAACACGACAAGAAATAAAATCAAACTGGATTTTAGCGGAACATGTCTGTAGGGAAAAACACTAGCTGGTTTTGAGATACTCGCACGAAAGAATCTTTTAAGCTGACTTTTGGCCGTGCGATCCAAAAGTCGTTTGCAAGGGTTGAGAGAGGATTAGCCAAACGGTCAAAAAACACTTTCTATGCGGAATTTAATGAAGAATGTTTGTGTATTGGTTCACCTTTTTGTCAGAACAAGGGTTCTGAAGAATATTGAAGAAAAGTAACATTGGAGGTGTTTCTAGTTTTTTTTTTTTTGAAAAAAAGAGATGATTCATCCATCGGCCAGATGAGAACTCTTCAGATCTTTATTGCTAACAGCATTTATTATGTCCAAGAATAACTCTACGCTCTTGAGATAAGGAAGGAAAATTTTAAATGTTTTCTAAATTTGAATTAAAAGACCACAGTAGCATAAAGGGTTATATAACTCAGGACACCAGGAATTCAAAAATCACCATACAAGACTGATCAGCGCATAGCTATTCATCCTCTTGGCATGGTGCGGATTGGGATTGCAAATTTATTATCAAGTCAAGAGGTTATGTATTGCGCAAACGGGAAAGAGAAGAAATCCAAAACAAAATAGAAAAGCGAAAGAGAGAAAGAAGCGAGAAGGAATAGCGAAATACAGAAGAAATAGTCCTCGGGGTCGTTAAGCCTGTTGATCTAGAATGGGAGGTTCTACGAATATGAACAATAATCTAAATGAATTAGTATTACTTGCATTTTTGATAACAATTTTATTGCGGATATTCGTTTTTTAAAGGTAAGTATAATGAAATTTTCAACAAGTATGTGATGTACACGGTACTTACAACACAAAGTGTTAAATGAATTTTACATTCTTTTTAGTCGTTAGAAGGTAAAAGCAGACAGTAATTGTTTAATTAAATTTTCAATTTATTTTTTATCACAGAATGTAATTAAAAAAGGTGTAAAGTGGCGAATTCAAATGTTAGATAGTTTCAATAGACAACCCTGCAATAAATAATAGAAAAAATAAAACTATTAAGATAAACAGGCATGATATATTTTTAATTAGACATATGGCAATTAGTCATCGTAATGATAAGAGCTGTGGAATCTCAGATAAAAGAACAAAACGTTCCTCCATCTCTGCTAAGTCTTTGTGTAGATAAAAGTCGGCATCTTTTTCATTTCTTTTATCTTCACATTGGGCGGTTACCATGAGATAATTATAGGATTCTCTTTCCAATCTTTATTTTAAGCAGTTGTTGATCACTTTCAATACAATGTTTTTATAAAATTAGGGAGTGTTTGTATCTCCTTCTTATTACTCATTGACTAGAATGCAGATTAATTGCATTCGTTGTGTTACTATTTTAGACAGTACAAGAAAAGTAGAGTAATATTATCAGAGGTGTAACGTAAGACCAAGACAGCTGTCCTTTTGCTTGATCGTTTTCTCCCAAGTCTGCTTCCGACAGGCAGATATGATAAAGTTATTTGACAAATGATAATGTTCGTAAATTGGAGATCATTTATAACGCAAACACCAAAAGCGATTACGTCAGACGGTAGCCCTGACTATAAGGGAAGTCAATATTTGAAATGCTTCCAGTTCTTGCTGCATAAACAACCGATTATCTGTTATTTCTATGCCATAACCCTATAATAAGCGGTTAAAGCCACCACTGTGCGCCCTAATTTCCAACTTTCCCTTATCTCCACCCTACAGGGTCGCACACAACACAATTAGACCCGCAATAACCTTAATCACTGATAAGAGCGATAACCTTCTGATTATCCTTTTAGAAATCGTGTAGACAGCACCTTCTAAACAAGCAGTCGTAAAAATTAATAACTTCGTTTTGTGTTTCCTCCGTAACTAATGTCATTATCACTTACATAAAACAACGTTATACCCTCTCATTAGCGTTTATGTTCTGACAGTAATTTCACACGATATATTACTATTTTTGAATGATTACGAAACCTTTAGTGTGCATTTTACTTTTTTTTACAAACAAAATCAATCTTGTAACAGTTTTCCAGTATTTCTTAGTTCAATACGAAAAATAGATGTTTTATAAAACTTTTTTACTTCCGAATTAGTTCCTTTCTAAATCTCTTCTTTGCAACTTATATTTTCTGGATTTCGAATAGTTCTCCCTAAAGAAGTATACAATTCAAACAAAAAGTAAAAACTCTAGTTTACTTGTCAGGCTTTTGCAAAACTTTTTAAGGTCGTTATTTCTTTCATTCTATGACATTCTGAAAATGAAAATTATTATCGAGGAAATAAAATTGATGTATCTTATTATCTTTACTGAAAAAACTAACTAACTAAAGTTTTTTAACTTAAGTTGTTAAGTAAAGAACAATGAAACGGTTTTCTTTACATTGTAAATTAGTAACTTTAGAAAAACGAAAACAAAATGAAAAACTTCAGCTTCTGTAATAAAATAAGGTAAGACTTCGAGAAATAAGTTTTACGACTATTTTACAACTTGGTTTTTAATAAAATCTTCACTAGATACTTGCCAGTGGCCAGTGTCTACAGGGACAGAATGCTCCATCTATTTTCTGGAATTTCTGCATTTTCCACGAAGATGCTGCTACGTACGTTCATTTATAATTCAGAACGAATGTAATGCATATTTTAGGAAAGTTCAGTCTTAAACTTTGCAACAAAAATGTAACACGAAATACGTATTAAGTAGTACATACTTCGTTTCTCTTAAATTGTATCAAAATTCCAAAAGTTAGCAATTTACTTGCGTGTTTTTATTTAAGTTTAAACAGTGTATTCGATGTTTACGTCCATCAAAATGATTTATCTTTGATTTTCCCACCTGTTATTATCTCTTTCAAGAGATAGGAGGCCACTTTTATAATAGGACGATCAGAATTTGCTTACTTGCTACAAGTGCATTTGAGTGAAGACAGTCGCTAAAACCCCATTGCATCTGCCAACGTTTTTCATCCGGTCTGTTAATTACTGAGCGCTGGTGTGGTTCCGAAAAGACTAATCAACATTGTTTGGGATTCCGCTTTTTCATTTTGCTAGGTATATATGTCTTTCAACAACGATGTGACTTATTATTTCGACGTACTAAATCCCGAACGGAACATACAACTATCTTGAGTCGAGTGTCCTACTTCCAGAAAAATCTTCCCCTTCCACATCCTCATCCAGTATGACACTCTGTCCCATAAACTAAGAAAGTTGAGATTTCTCTTCTAAAAGTTTAAAAATTGCAAGTTTCCAAGACTCAAAGTCTTTCCAAAAGCTTTATTTGTATATAAAGCAAAGTCGTACGTGGTACGTATCTTTTATTTTGTAAAATCATCAAAATAAAGTTTTAATCTAAATAACCGAGCAGAACAAACCAATTAGTGAATTTGCATCTCTATATTCAACAGTAACTTTCCAATTTGGCCTAGAAGTCTTTGGATGCTTTGGTGCCTATACGATGACATAATTTATGCGCAAAAGCGTAATTATTCTGTGGCTTTAAGTTTGGTTAAAAAAAAATAAAAATAGAACCATAAACCATTACAATTTTCAGTGGAAATCAATCTTGTTTTCATTTCCATCTTTAACAGGATGTGCAAATTATTTTTGTTTGGGATTTTGAATTTTGGCCCTACTTGGCTCCCAAACTGGTTTGGTCTCGGAGTCTCTAGTCTCAAATTAGGTATGCTAATACTTTTCTTTATGAGATAATCTACAATCAATTATTAATTTGTTATGGATGCTGAAACCATATTGTGAAAAATCTTAAAAATCAGTTAAATTGACTAAGTTAAATTTGATTAACGATGATGATTTTCTCGTGCTTTTATTAGAATTCCATTTGAACAAAAAGCAGTTAAACAACTTTAAGTCGGGACAAAATTCAATGTTTAATTAAAAGGAGACAAAAATCATCAAAAACCAAAGATGTCCATTTGGACGACAGATATTGAAACTATCAATTTTTAATTCTGGTGATCTAAGAGTACCATTCTATTTTCAATGAATCTTCATTCACTTGGAATCAGGAAAAGTAGAAAGAGATAGTTTTCAATAGTGAGAAGAAATCACTTTTGATGGTAGCAAATTGTATCACCATGGCAAGTTTGATCAAAAACGTTAGATTTATCCTGATTTTGGCAAACACCTGATTTCCAAAAAGTCGAAAGTTATCTGCAAATGAATTTTAACATTCTTGCGTTTTCAAGAATGATGAGACTAGCATAATTGGGTTACAAGCACATCTGATTTTTGCTTAACTGTATTTGAACAGCAACCCAGATCGGTTGGTTGCGTCTGTCTGCACGTCTTCCTTTCCCTGCCGCAACTCGACTTTTCCCTATGTTAGGGGCATAAAGAACCTGTTCAATATCTTCTGTTATCTTTAGGTTTAACGTTTCTACATGCTTCTTCGAGGCGTGGGAATTATTGGCTTTGATTCTTTTACAAAAATCTCTCTGTTTTAAGTTTTTGGCATAACTGACTAAAAGCGAGATTCATCTTTGGGGACCTTTGAGATTGTTTCACTTGTGCTGTTTTTGAAGGCAATGTTGATTTTCACATAAATGTACAAAAAGATAGTTTTGAAAAAATAGGCAGGACGAAACAAAAAGTCATAATCAATAATTCGTTTGCTTCAGTAGAAACGTAAATTCAGTTCATCGACAGAATAATTTTCAGACATTGGCCAAAACAGTATTTTTACAGTTCCGATGTTGAATGTCTAGAAGCCAGAATTACTACACGTGGAAGCTTTTGCATCATCGCCATCTTATTGCTTACTTTCAAAATGCATTGCTACCAACCATAGGGAAAAATTCCGTAAGTAACTTCAGTGATTAAAAAACACATTTTCACAGAAAAGTATTAATTGAATTATAATTCCTGCACATTGTCTGCTATAAAAAAAATTGGAAGTTGAAATAAATATTGTGAACTCGCGGTTACATTTCTATAGTTAATTTTATAAAATTAATGTAGTTAGCTTTTATACATAATGGTTATAAAAATCAAACGATAAATTAATTTGAAAAACAAAGAAATATGAAATAATAAAAAAGATGGATAATTACACAGAAAACATACCAAATACTTTCACATTGTAAACTCTTGCTAAAATTCTCCATCGATGTTTTTGATGGACGTTCTCAATTAATTTTGTTTACTTAGGAAGCAACGTAAAAATTCTCTCATTGGACATCGGGTGTCGATAAACAAACCTGTAAAAATCTTATCTGTTACTATTAATTTGTTTGAAAAATAATCAAGAAACGCGATATCGATCGCGGTAAACCGTAAACAGGCTTTTTTTATAAATTTCCTTTCAAGTTCAGCGCCACGATGTCGCAGAAAATTCTCTTTTGTAAATAATTTGTCTTCATAACTTGAGGAACGTCAAAGTGATCCTAGTTCGTCATCTAATTATTCTAAATTGTTGTGGACGAAGTTTGATTGAACTATATCTATGTTAATACTATCTCATATAGATCGATCTAAATTCAAATTGTCCAATCACAGTTTTAGTTCGCATCATTTGATTGAATTAACTGAATCCAGATCGATCTGTTTTGATGCAAATGTCGCCGACAATCTAACTCAACAGGAATCTGTGATAGCCTGAAGCCTTAGTAATAAAACGAATGATGTCCTGCGTAGATGATATATCTTTTTCTGATAAGAATCGTTATCGTAGTTCTAAGGGTCAAAAAGAAAAGATGCCGTACAACATTCTATTAAATAAATAATAACGCGAGCATAATATTAGTGGGGTTATTTTTATTTTTTATTACACCCCAACTTCCAGTTATGTATCATTTCAAGTGCCACTTTCAAGTCATCTTACACTTAGATTATCATTTATGAATCGCCCGAGAATATAAAATGCTTATAAAAGCAACCAAAGTTTATCATAGTGTATTTTACATTTTGAAAGCGCAAAATGAAGTACTTCTAATCTTAGCTTAGTATTCCTACCCGTGGTAAAGATTGTGGGAATAATGGATACATTTGAATGAAACCCGTTTTGCATACAAAGTAATCTGTAATAGAATACCCTCAAATTCCAACGCACATTCTTACTTCTTCTATACAGAAGTAAAACTGGGAAAAACTTCGTGCGTTTTCCAGATTTTTAAGCGAGAACTTGCGAGAATTCAAATTAATTTCCGGCGTTATATCAGAATTTAAATCGCGGACAGAAGGCTCAGTTGTCTTTAAAGGTCATCCTCAAAATATTTTGTTTTGATAATGAAAACAAAAGCAGCTTGCGTTCCATACCTTTTTCTTGGTTTTAAGAATCTGCTAAATATAGCAGTCAGGTTTTTTGTTACAATACTTATCACACGAATATTTTATTTTTATTAAGTCATTAGAAATTATAATGCTTTCCGTGATATTATAACTTGAAAATCTAAACCTACTAGTATTTTCACACTGTTAACCATTATGTATAATGGTTCCGTTTTTAATGCCTAAGGAAATTTACCCTTTCACGCAAAACCACAAATACTCTATTCACGGCAAACTTCTCTTTAGTTTTGCTGAATGTGACTTCTTGCGAATAAAGTGCCTTTTTGTATAATTAATCAGGAAATTTGTTTTTGTCAAAGCGAGTTTCTGATTAATATGTAGTAAATCCAATAAAATCTACTGATCACTACTTATGTATTGATAGATGTTCCGATATATATTTTTTCTTGAATTGAGTTTTGTTGACAAATATAAATATTATTTCTGCGAATACAATAAAATGTAATGTTTCATCATTAAATTATAAATAATAATTAGCTGATATTTTTAAAAACATCCCAAACATAAAGATGTAGATATTTTTTGTTAGGCTTGCAGGTTATTTTAAAGGATCTGCTTTTGGGCTTACATCTTGAAGTTGAAGATGTTTGTTTAAACTCGCAAAACATGATTCTAACGTAGAACAGGATTCTAGAGTAGCAAGTGTTTTGAATAGAATAGTATTAAGATCAGCATTAAAATCAGGATCTTAAAGCCAGGCTATATCAATCAATGTATCGGCTCAGCTTACCAAATGGTCTATCTAAAGAATGGCTTTTGATACCGCCGGTAATCTATTGTTGGAAAGCTTAGGTTTTTTGTTCCATCTTTGAAAATCAGATTTCTGATCTTCAAGTTCTTTCGATCATTGATTTCAACCATATTAAAAATATCTGTTCATTTGGCAGGTCGTGTACAGTCATAATTTCGTCTAAGAAATTAAATCTTTGGCTTTACTAATTAAGAGTACGTGACTTCTCTCTAAAAATGATGTTAGACAAGCAAATTCTGCTATTTCTTTATCTGCTGAAACGTTTTCAGTAAACTGGAGCAAATTGTTGAATGTGGCCAACCAACTCTTTCTAATTTGCTTTCTGAAGACACCATACCAGAATGGTCTGAAAGCTTTCAATATTTTGTTCTGTCCCGATTTTCCCAGTTTTTAAAACTTCTAGATTTCAAGATTCTTTTGGACCTATGAGCCGTGAAAAACGCCTCAGAGCAAGAAGTACCTAAGTAACATTCTTACTATTCATTTTGCGTACTACATTTAGCACTACTCAGATTTGTCTTAACATGTCCCTAAGTCGCGCAACAAATCGGAAATAAATCAATTGTGTCGCAGATTTGAATGCAAAAAGTACCTAAGTTCATAAGAAATCCCTAAGTATTAGTCAACTGATTCTGATATACCTAACCTAACAACATCATTGCCTTGAAATACAGTGCTTTGTTGTCGTGAACTACTAATATTAAATATTTACCTTGTGTTATAATGTCTGAATCAGAAGGGACCTTGGAAGGTGAGTTGTGAAAAATAAAAGCTGCAATCAAAACGTTATTTGGTAATATTACTTTACATTATAGAACCATTTTCTGCTAGTGAAGACGAGCGGCAGCCAGATACCTAGACACAAGTTCGTCTTTAGAAGAATGCGATAATAATGATAATAGTAGATCTTCACAGGCTAACAAGAACGCTTTACAGGCTAAAAAGACGGTAAGCACCTTATTGCAAACTTTGCCTTCAAATGGTAAGTCGGACGTGGTAAGAAAAGAGAAAAGTAAACCCTCATCTGTGGAAAAGAAATATTAAGAAGCTAAAGACTAGAAATTCTATAGTACAAAAAGCAATACCTAGCTGTCGCTGTAAGTGTAACAAAAAATTAGACACCAATAGCAGTAAGAGTGTTTTTGAACATTGTAAAAATTTGGATAGTCACAGTGAGCAAAATTTATATTTACATGGAGTGTTCGCACAATTCCTACTATAAGGCATAAAAATAAAAACAAAATTCAGAGAAAAGTTTTTAAATTTCGTGTTATCATTGACAAACAGTCAACAAACGTTTGTCAAAAAGAAAAAGATGATACCAGACCTATGCGATCATCCATGGCAACAAATGACAAATCGAATCTCATTATCGACGAAGTTGCTATTTTGCACAGGAAATATAATGAGGAGCATCCAGAAAATTGAGTATCCTACGGTGTTTTTAATAATATCTTCAGAGGAGACTTTAATATATCTTTTGCTCACCCTAAAAAGGATATTTGCACAACATGTTCTAAATTTATAAGTGACATCAATTCGGCCAAAATAGAAAATGATTCTTTAAAAATTCGTAATTTGGAAATTCAAAAAGAACTGCACTTAAGGAAAGAGGAAAATTTCTATAAATCTATAAAGGAAAAAAAATCCAAACAGTAAAGAATTAGTTCTCTGTTTTGATTTTCAGAAAAATCTGTCAATACCGGTTGAATATTATTTGAGACAGTCGTGGTTCCACAACTTTGCAATCAATGACATCACAAGTAATGAGACTATGATGTTTCTTTATACAGGAAATTTTGCAGCCAAAGGCCCAAATGAGGTTTTTACTTGCCTCGATTACTATTTGAAAGAACACAAACATAACAAAAAAAGAAAGAACTGCTTCTCCCAAAATAAAAAGAAATTTCTCTTTGCATATCTACACTCTTTGTCTTCATCAAGTGTTTTTGAGGAAATACGTATTGAATATTCAATATCTGAACATTCTATGATGCTTTGCACTTATCGAAAAGAAAAGAGCTAATAACTCTAAAACAAGAGCAACAACATCAGAGTGTTATGAAGATACTGTATTACTGTATAAAGTTGAACATTTCAGAATTTCTTATTCTACGAATCCATCCAATACTTATCATGCATTCTTAAAGATTAATGAAAAAAAAAATGGAAAAATATAAAACATTTAATAACTTTTATTGCACAAGAAAACAATCGACGGTTTTATACATGCCTAGATTTATCTACACAAGAAAGAAACATTAAAAATGAAGACGACAAAGAGAAGTTTTTCATTTTTTGTTTGCAAGTAATACTTCAGTTACAATAAAACCATGAGTTACTGTTAATAGTTGTTTAGTTTGCATTTTCTTGTAATCATAAATCAAACACAACATATTTTCCTTCTTTATTTTCTTTTTTTTTTGGTAAGAAGCACCTAAGTGTAATTTATTTTTTTTAAATAGGAGTCCAATGATTTACTTCTTTTGGTTTCTGTGATAAAGAAAAAGTGCTACATGCAACAGTTGTAACGGGCCAGTGCTCAAAGGTATGCAGAAGTCCCGTCCAGACCAATGGTAGATGTTAAATCCCGTAGCTCATGCCGCAGATGGGGTGGATTCTCAAATAAACTTGGCTAATCTCTCACAAAGAGAAGCTCACCGTTTTCCAAAACTCTTATTAAACTAATAGATGGTCGTAAAAGAGGGCGCTAGCAGTCGTAGATCGAAGGGTTCTGATGGTCGGTCACGCGACTACTCGTGAATCCGACACCCTGTATATAGGCCTCTTACGAAACCTCACCCTGTGTGTAACTTACCTCGTGGAAGCTCTATTAAAACTCGCTCTGACGTTTCACCAATGAGACTCAATATACAAAATAAACACTATTAAAATTTTGCGGAGCTTCCAAAATGTAGTATACACACAGATGCTACACCAACGGGGCCAAAATGGTTGCGTTCCTACCCTCTACAATTTCTGCTTCTTGGAGGACACCAACGTAATTATATTTGAGTTATACATTCCCCACGATAACGAAATTTATAAGCCTTGCTGTTGGCAAACAAACCACTTTCTTCCGCGACTATTGCGCGTCTCTGACACGAAGAAATTACGATTTCTCCAGTCCGATCTCTTTTTTTTTTCTAAGAGGATCGCTTCACTTAATTTGGTTTGAATCCAATTAGGGGATGTAGAGGTAAACGTCGAAAATTACCACACGTTTGTTCAAGTCAACAGCTATCAACGTAATGCTTAACCTCTGCGTTTTTTGTTACGCAGTTCGTACTTACGGAAGTGGGGTTAAAAAGTCGGATATACACCCTAACAGATTAAGACATTAATACTCTTTATGCGACAATGGAAAATTTTACTTGTAGATTCGCTAGTTTAAATTTGACTTCCCCGAGACTGTGTGACTGCAATATTGCAACTAATGATTCTGGGCATTTGATATTGGAAATCAACGAAAGACACGTCTACTGGAGTCTAGGTGTCGAGACCACAAAAATATTAATTCTTTAAAATAACATTATAACAAACATTCGCTTAATGAAACAATTTAAATATTGCGCGTCAAGAAAAAATATCCGAACGAAATTGAAAAACAGGGGCGGATTTAGTGCGAATTTTAAAATAACATTACACAGTCTACACTAAAAAGAATAAATGAACACATAAAAATTAGTTATCCAATTTCAGAAGAAGATTGAAATGTTTCAACCCTTTTTAATCAGAACTACGTAGTTTTATGTCACTTAGGTACATGTTGTTCTGAAGCGTTCAATTGCATTTAGTATATAAAAATCATCTTTGACAATCAAAAGACACATTTATTAGCAAGACTGGGTAAAGAACTGAAGACTAGAAGTATTGATCGAATGTACTATTGGAAACTTGGTTCAAACTCTAGGATCATGACAAGAAAAATTATAATGGTAGTATTTAGCTTATTTTATGTTACGGAAAACTGATTTAAACGTCTAACAGAGATTTCATCTTATATACTTAGCTTTCTTTCTTTTGTATTGTATAGGAAAAATGTGCTACTTTAATATTGCTAATTAATTTAACAGTAATCTCAATAGTCGATTAACAGTAATTTTTTATCTTCAATGTAACCCAAAAAGATGCAAATTATTGTCCCAGACAGGCTAATATTATGCAAAGGGATACGTGTGTAGGCGACAACTTATAAGTTATAAAATCGGATAAACGCCCACGCTATTCCTTTGGCATTTAGTCTTCAATCATTATTTTGCTAACGTAAATAACAAAAATGTATTATTATACCTGCTATATATATATACACTCACGGATGAAACTGAACTCTAAAAAGTTTAATTTAATAATTTGCAAAATAAAATAATTTGACAAAAGTGATTCGAGTCTCCAGGGTGTCTATGAAGTTGTCATTTAATATAAAAAGGTCCCTGGAATTTTTTTATTAATTACATTATAGTGTAGGAACGACTGCTAATTAGGGTTGATGAATGTATAATAGGTGGTAGCCCCTGTGTATGTGGAATGAAGTAGTTTAGCGAGTGAGTCTGAATTAAGCGATTATAAGGTGATTTACGAGGTCTCCAGTGTGCTAGGCGAGTGTATGTAGATTGTCAAGTCCGTGTGGTTCACGCAACCGCTAACGTGGCCAGATAAAATGCGACATTTACACCGTTGTCATTCGTAACCATAAATCATAGAGTTTATGCCACAAAATAACGAAAGCATACTTAAATTTCATTCGTATCCAGCTCATAAAAACGCTCAATGATAGTTGAGGTCATTGCCAGTCTAGGTTTATGTCTTCGCACATGAAGCTACCTGGTGATTGATTGAGCCATTGCACGTGCAGATAACTGATAAGGGCGGCGCGTTTGCTTAACTCTGACTATCTGATACTTTTAGCTTATCTGCGGAAGTGATGGTTAGACTAATTGAATAACATATTATCTGATACCTCCAGTATTGCATTTCAATTTTCCCCTCGTTTCTTTTTAAAGAAACTAGGTATAAAAAATGGAAAATGTTTAGGAAAGTTAAGATATTTATTCCGCAAAATAGAAATTCCAAATTTCACAATCATAAATAAAACATTTTATTACGAAAATTTTCATTGAAATAATTCCGTGATAAAGATCGTTAAGGTACAAAGTTCAAGTTATATAAACGCGCTGAAAAATTCCTAAAGCTTAACATGAAATGCCTCATTTTTATTTCAATAAGCTTTTTATTTTGTGAAATTCGGTTTTAATAAAATACTATGATAATAAGGAAGTAAAATGTTGATAACCTTTGCAACATTTTATTCATTGTCATTAATAATACCATAAGAAGTAATCTAACTTGAATATGAGTAAGGAAATTTGCATAGAAATTCGACCTTTAATTATACAACTATTTTTCGTAATGTAAACAATACGAATTCTAACTGGTTGAGGAATAAGCCTTGAAGGGTCTCAACAGTCGTTAATATTCATACTCTACAGACAACAAGCTCACCCGCTCACCAGTCCTAATTTGACAGGGAAAACTAGGCTACGCCGAATATAATCCATCTAAATTGCCGACTTTAGATTCGTAGAGGTGTATATTTAGGAGAGTTACATATAATTGTATAAATCGAAACCTGGCTTGACTTCCCTTTTATACTTTAAAGCGTCATTGCCATAAAAGCTACAAATTTACCGGGGAAAGCTCCAACCTAAAACTGAGGTGGAAAATCTGTTAAACTAAACCACTTCAATCTATTGTACTTTGTCGGGCTACCACTGTAGTTACAAAGATTTGAGTCAAAGGTGGTAATAGCATTCAATTTTAATAAAATATCTTGTAGAATTGAGGCAAAGAATTGTGGTCTCAAAAGAGATATTTTTTATTGAACTTTAGCTCTGATACGATTTCTTACTCTTTTTTATGACGCGACTTAAATTTTTTCCGCAATTTTATACAATATGGAAAAGGAACATTTTTTCCAAGAATTTATTAATGACATTTTCAAAAGGCTTTTTTTTATTATAAACCATTTTTTGAAAGAGAAATAATCTTTACATTACATGAAGTGAAAAGTATTTTAGAACGTCTCAAGGCAATCATTTTTTCGTATTTTGTAGAAGGACGAAACTAAAATATAATAAATAGAAACTCACGAAAGCTTGTTACACATTTCATTGAGTTTTTTGTGTGTTTGATTTATATTTTTTACTTCAATTTATGAAGCGAACGTTACATCTTTAAATAATATTGTGCGATGTTGTATTAGTATTAATTATTACTAAATGAAGATTTTAATATTGATGTATTTAAAAGAACACCTTTATATTACAGGGTGTCTCACACTGCATGACAAAATGTCTCAGTTGTCATCATTATACTAAACTGTACTAAATTTCCAAAAAAGGGAGAGAAAGAAGAAAAGAATTAATTTTCCATTCCTAACACAAACTGCTTGTGTCTACTTCTATCTAATCATCCATTCTGAACTGTAAAGACTTACAGGGTAGCCAAGGACGTTTTGCAATGATCTAAATTCATTTAGGCTACTTTGAGGTTTGCGTTCTTGGTTGATGGTGCTCAATTAGTTTTGCAAGGTCTTTTTTTCTAACAGTGAAGGAGACGGCTAATCAATCTTCATAGTTTCCAATGTTTCGGGATTGGCTTTAACATCGTCTTATTTCTTTGCCCCCTATCTCACCATCACAAAATCTTGAAACCTTGAAAAATTTACGAATGGTCATTTTTCCATATGAAAATCCTTTTCGTTCTGAGCCCGCTTTTGCATTTATTGTCCTCCATCAGGATTGAAATCCTGCCCACTTCTCTTGATTTTGTCTTGGTCAAATTAAAAAACATCCACAAAATGGTCAAAATGTAGAAATCTATAAACCGAGTCTATTTTTAAAATTTTTTAATAGTGTTTCCTAGTGTAAAGAGAAAAATCAAAATTATTTTATATTTTTAGACTAATTTTTCTTGTTTTGTTCTATAGGGTTTCTTTATTTGAATAGTGTTCAGTAGAAATTGTTTTCTCAAAGCTTTGAGGCTTTTTTGTAGCATTTCAATTTTACCCATTTACTCAATAGAATTCTTTCTACCATGGACAATTTTGAGACTACTAGAGCGGGTCGGTCTAGCAGCTTCCTGAACTTACAATTGTGTCAATCTTCTTTTCTATTGTTCTGAGAGTGGCTGCTTTCTTGTACTGTGTCCAAATTGTTTCTACAAGCACTGGAGATGTGTACAAAGCATCTTAATCAGCCAAACGAGAAAGTCAAATTTAAAGTATTCCGTATAGTAAGTCTACAGTTCTTATTCAGTGTTCTGATGCTCTTTACGATTATATAAGTTGAAGTCGTTTAGGAGTAACAATAAATTCTCCAGAAGTATGGAAAAGAAACGCGTATCATAATTGATGCAAGTTGAATTTAATGTTGTAATGAATCAGATTCAGCTTGTTTATGCGCAAAAGATATAGTAAATATTATCCTATTGGTGGGCCAAAATTTAATAAACAGTTGAAGAATTTACTAATAACATAAAAATCTCATTCCTTTGATCACGGCAATTATTAGATCTTTGATATTAGAAGACTGTACCAAATTGCAAAATCTCTGTACTTTGTCAAATATAAGGTAACTAATATTGTTTCCACTTCGAATTTCTCAGGCACATCCTGTAATCTTTCTTAATAATTCATGGAGGAACTTAAGTAAACATTAGGTATTTTGCATTCAATTTTAAATTAATACACAACAGACACAGACACTGACAATTGGTAGAAAATAATAAATAACAGCTGTTAAAAAAACGTTTCAACTTCAAATTTTTTAATTATGAATGGATAGGTATGGAGATCAAAAAAAAACTAAGAAGGTTTAAGAATGGATCAAAGACGACAGATTTAAGGGAAAAAGCAATAGAAGCAAGGATTGAAGTGGGGAGTCAAATACAAAATAAAGAAAAGCAAAATTAAGGAACAATTCTACTAGGAAAATGAAATGTAAGAGATACCTATGAAGATGGAAGATTGTTGCAACTGTCTAGGAAAGTGACTAAATTTGAGTTTGACATAGTAGCAATGCCAGACACAAATCAGAAGGACAGTGATATAATGAAAGTGGAAAATTGTGTTTTCCTAACTAGTGGAGCCAAAGGTATAGACGGAAACTATCATGTGCCCATTACACACAGGAAAAGTTCCAAGCTGAAATGTACTAACTACAGTGCGATAGCACTGTTGAATGTAATGTACAACTTGTATAAAGAACAACCTAGTACAACAGGCACAAGAAAAAACAGGGGAATACCAATGCGGTTTCCAAAAAGTAAGAAAAGTTTTCGACCAAATATTCGCACTCAAGGAAATGTGAGCAGAGAACTGTCAGTAACGAAAAGAAACATAGGAACAATAAGATCTTAATTATATGCAGTCAAGGAAGGAATAAGAATTGATAACAAACAGGGAAATCTAGTGAAAGTGACATTGGCCAAAACAGAGAATCGAGTGAAAATCCGATCTTCGAAGTTAAACAAGAGCTAAGGCAGTTTCGCCTGCGCTATTTATAATTGCCCTAGAGAAAGCATAAAGAGATGCTGAAATCAATAGGTCTGGCTTATAGTTTCATAAAAGGTATCTGTGTCTTGCTTTCGTAGACGAAATAAAGAGTGGTAGAGGTATTCTCGCGCAATTTCTAAATGGTAATAGCACTCTATTGGGCGACATTAGAATAAATTTGATGGGTTTTGAACCTTCGCAACTAAGTTAATTCCAGTATTCGTAAGAGCGGACGTCACTTTACAAGCATAGTAGAAACGCATTCTTGCAGATAAACTGCAGCATTAACAGTGCCAGTGTGAAAAAAGTCTTCCGCGATTGCTAGCCATACCAAAACTTTTCTTTCTTTTTGTTTTAGAGGAAGAGGTGCTTCTAGCAGTTCATTATAAAATTCAGCACCAGGAACTTGAGCTGGACCAGCGTATCAATGTGTCTCGTCATTCATTATGAAGAAATGAAGTCTAGCACTTGGAATGCTTAACTTGTATAAAAGTCTAGAGCTTTTTTTGCAACTTTCTACTTATTTTGTTTAATTTATTTTTCATTCGGTGCACTGTCGTTTTGGAGACGTTGACCTCTGTTGCAATTTTCCGTTCCAATATTTCTGAATTTTTGAGGAATCGATGTTTTACTTTTTTAATTGCCTTTGCAGTCTTCACAATCCTAGTTAGAACAGCTTTTGAGAGTTGTCATGAAGAATATAGCCTTCTCATCTGATTCAGACAAGGTCAATCGTCTAATTAAAAATATATCAGCCGTTTATCATTTCGGTTTCAAGATCGATGGAAAAAATAGGTACAAAATTGATTCCTTCACAAAAAACATTGAAGAGTGACTTCAAGGCGAGATTTTCAAGCTTTTAGAAGGAGTATTAGCAAATGTAGGTCAGCTTCAGCCTTCCAATTAGAATTAGAAGGCCGAGACTAATCGACAAAATCTTTTGAGGAATCTTTCACAAGAACTTAATCGAGTGGAAGACTTAGTTGCTAAGCATTCTTCATTAGAAGTCTGTCTTCATGATGAGAGCAAAAAAAAGTACAATAGTGTCTGACGCTGGAAACGTGGCATCACAATCAGTGAAATAAGTACAGAGTTCTCTCTTCAAGTTACCCTTGATCATTGGCTGAACAGATGTCACAAAGTGATATTTTCAAAAATAAAAAAAAATTGATGTTATATTGCAAATGGGGTTGTGATGACAAGTACAAGCAAAAGTTTTCATGGTCTGACTATGACAATGAAAAAATTAAAAAATCCTACAAAGTCGTCCAAAATGACAGCGAGTGATTTGGCTTTTATAAAACTTTAAAGTTTTTATTGCAAGCTTTGTCGTCTAGCCACGGAATTAATTTTTTTAGAGACCAGAAATTTAAATTTAAGTCCATGCTCTTGGTATTCTATGTCCGTGACTGCACAAAATCCTTTACCACGCAAGTAGCGTTATTACAAGCTGGTTTTTGCCTATTGGGCAGCTATCTGAAAAGGTTCAAGAAACCAGACATAAAGCGTCGAAATTCTCGAGAACGTCACACGTGGAAAATATCTAAAGTATTGCAATTGAGAATAAATTAAACCAAGAGGATTATTACGCTTCCGATTCAACTGAAATAGTCTCTGATTCTGAAGGAAATAGTAGTTGGTTAATGTAATATTGTTGTTCATTCTTAATTATTAGGATTGCATATTGTTACTTGTCGTTAAATATAATTCTGTAAAGAATTTTCTTTTATTTGCAAATATTCATTTTGAAAAGATTTCATTCGGTAGGACTTTTCAACTTCTTTTTAATGAATAAAGCAAGTTATTAGGTTTATTGTGAGGACTACAAGCAAAATTACTAGAAAGTAATTTTGTCAAGCTAGCACCTACTACCCGGTTCACTGTGCGCTGCAAAAATCGGAACAGGGTAGCTTAGGTGTGTGGAAAAGAAAATATATGCGGTGGTAAATCAGCGTTGGGTAACTGGGTGAGAACAAATAACGAGGTGAGTGATTTATTTGATAAACCAGGCATTTCAAATTTGAACTCGCTCGAAGCTTTTTTTTTACGACGTGGTAATTTATGCGTGCCCTATTATCTAGACTTAGTCGTGATTAAGATATTGTAAAACAGTCTTTACAGATTGCTGAAGCCAGTTCAAATATGAGCTCGCTCACAGTTTCATGAAGATGGGAATTAGGAAAGAAGTTTGTGCATGATTATTTAGACCTAGAACGTAAAATGCTTTCCCAAATTGCAGAAGCCAGTTCGAATTTGAACTCATTCCAAACTTCAACCCGGTGGAAGTCCTATCAGCAATATATGCATGCTTTATTATTTAGACTTACTTAGTTAGATTTGGGCTTCCAGTTCGGATTTGAACTTACTCGAATCTTCATCAAGGTGATTTAGGATTTAGACTTGTTAGATCGTGGACTTTCTATTTGACCCAAACCCATACGATGATAAAAAAAGCGTTACAGGATGGTCTAAAAAGTAATTCTTCTATATTTACCCAGAAAAGTAAATAATAAATAGAAACAAAATTAAATGAACGTAGTTTATGCATAAAAGAAAACGTAAAGTCTTTTTGCTTTAAAATAACAGAATCCTCTCAAAAGTTTATTTATCCTTTGGCTTTATTTAATCTGAAAATTATCATACAACACGAAACCGAATTTCAAACATCCATCCTAAATATTAGCTTTCGCATTTCATAAGGAAGTTTTTATATTGTACACGATGAAAATAAAAATCACAAACAAAAAACCGTATGAATACAAAACTGCAAGGAAATAGACATGTGTATGTTAATTTAGAGGAAAAAACGAACAAAGTCGTTTTTTAATCTCCGAAAAAAATTAGCATGTTTATAGCATTTGAATTTTGTCGTCCTTTTTTAAAACATCAGCATAAGTAAAGCATTTAATTTCACACTCAAGCGTGAAATATTGCTCCAAAGTTGAGAAACACAAATAGCGATAACAAGGAAAAAAGGAAAAGGCTATTTGTTTTTTTCTCGCGTTCTGCATATCTGGAAACGGCCAAAACAAAAATCTTTTAGTACTGCGTAAAATTTAAAATGCAAATTAAACTTAAGTGGTTGTAGTTTGACAGTTGAAGTAAATTCCTAAATTAATCATTTAACACGTTTATGTTTAGAATCAATCTAATAAAATTGTATGTTTTGTTTTATTTTTTTAGTACAACCTATACATATACGACTTGCAACATTGTAATGGCGTACAGTTACATTTTTAAAGTTCCACTTTGTGGTGAAATAAATAAAAATAATAAAACAGCGTGCGTTAGCATGTAGTAAGCAACAAACCAGCAGGGGTGTTTCGAATTAATCACGAATTAATGTATTTATTTTATCTGGGGTCATAATTGTGTTATAATTTTATTTTAGTAGAAACAGTTACCAGCGTATTAAAAAATTGCAAAACATGGACCTTTTTAGAAAGTCGTTTCTAGTTTATTTTAGTTGGATTAATATGTCATTTCATGTGCTTACCCTATTTTTGATTCATGCAAGTAAATATCTCAACTTTCTCCCCATCGATTTCATCATTTACCTTTCAATCTTTTCTATTCTTCTATAGATAGTGAACATAATTATATGTAAATCCAATTACTCGCTAGCATTGCTAGAAAATGAGCTTTTTATCGGTTTTTCGTGGCCTAGATTCGTTTTGATCAGACATAAACAATTAAAATTCAATTCGAGCAATGTTGGAGCTTTCAAGCTGTGTTGCTGGCCTCAAGAGAACAGATATATACTTAATATATTATGTACAATTTATTTTTAATTATATTTAATAAAATTTTCCGATTGTAGTTGCTTATTTCTTGTGGGCAACCTAGGAGAATGCAATAACGGCTGCTGCATAAATTGTTTCGAGGACAATTTTAATTTTATCTCGAATAACATTTGGTCTTACTGTAGATTAGGGACGTTTAGAAACTAAGAAGTTTACTAAAAAGTAAAAATAATTGTTTAGTTGTTAATTGAGGAAAATTGTGAATATTGTTTTTAATACCTATTTAAAAAAAGTAGTTACAGACAAAAAAACAACAACTTCAAAATACGGACGATAACTGTTCCTTTTTTGCGTTATGGTCATTCTGCATGAAAATAGAAGTTTCTTGTATACTTCGTTTCCGTTTCCTGAATTCAAGCTTTTCCGATACAATATCTCGTGAATGTATAAAGATCGCGCTTCGACGCCTACATATTCACGTCTATTCACACGCTGCACTTTTTAATGCTTTTGTACATATTGACATACACAGCTTTTATCAAGAAATATACGATATAATAACCAGAAACCTCTAAAGTAGAATGAAAGAGGGTAGTATCGTAAGAAAAATAAATATATATTTAAACATAATTTTTATTATTTATCTAAATAATAGTAAAAATAATTTTTCTCTCTAAAGATATTTTTTTGTAAATTCTGTTTATTGTAATTGTCTTTATCACGTAATAACTCATCTAGGTGGTGCAAGGATGATTAGAAAATATTTGTGCTGCTGATATTTTCGTGTCCGAATATAAATAAATTATATCAAAGTGAAGTTTTTAAAAAATTGTCAAAATACTTGCTTACATAAGCAAAGATATACATATACACATTACTGTGTTTTTAATATATAGGGAGTAACAGATGAAGTGTTATAAGCAGATATCTCGATTATTTAAAGGAATATTTTGTCTGGCAAAACTATAAACACCTATTTTCCTTATTTTTACTTTCCTTTACTTGATTACGCTTAATTCATCAAATTCGAATTGATAGTTTTGAATGAAAAAGAGGAAATCTTGATTTTAAATTAATAAGAAACCTAAAAATAGGATACCATGTTACTCACTAGGTTTAACCTTATGTTATTGAGTCGCTTGGTTTTTGATGTTTTTCTTATCTGTAATAAGAATCTTAACATAAAACCTATTTGGTATTTTTTCTTGGTTTCTGTTTGACTACAACCAGCTCCTTACTGACTGCCGAACTTTTCCAAAATACCAGGGTTGCTTCTGATTGCATTACACCCCTTTATTCTCCGATTTCTCTAGAGTAATGTGTACTAATGTTTTCTAATGCTCCCATAAATAAAAATTCGAGAGATTTAAGTCTGTGGATTGAGTAGGCCATTAGTGAGATCCACCTCGATCAATCCAGCTATCTTCATATGTTACGTTTAAAAACTCACGAGCAACCAGACTAAAATGTGTTGGTGCACCATCGTACATAAATCGCTTCCTGTACAACCGCTTAGCCTCTAACAAATTCCCATTGGCAAGTCCATAGATGATATGCATATCTGTTATCTCTGTGTTCGTACAGCCATCCATATTAAAAAGCTTCATTAACAAAAGTATTAAACGAAAATACGCGACGCAATCAATTTTGGCAACTTTCAAACAGAGAAAATGAGAAGTCACAGTACACCGTAGTTTTACTTTACTCTTATCGCTCTGTATCTTTGAAACAAAGCGTCTTTCCAAAAAGATTGTTCAAGGACAAAGAAATCTTAAAATAACGCAAGGAACAACCCCCTGGATTTTTGCGGCATGTTTAGTAAACACCCTGTATATGTTAAACGACAAAAAGTGAAAATTAAAATACGAGACCTTTAGCTATGGAACTCCATACTCAAAAAAATCTCAAATATGGAGTGTTCCATATTCACCATATGCCTTCCGCCAGCCCTGATGTGCAATCAATTTTTTCGTAATTGTACTATTAATAAAATTTTTTATTGTTTTCATTTTTAAGGTCTGGTTTAAATTGTTCAACTAAAATCTTGGATGGTATAGCCCACAGACTGAAGATGAGCACGCAGTGGCAAGCACAAGATCTTTTTGGGAACCCTCTAACTAAATACTTAAAAGTGGTTACTTAGTTTAGAGGCTCCTTAGCACTTAGTACTTGCAGTATTGGACAATTAAACGATTAAAGTGTATAACGTAACCTTGCGTTACAATGAATACTCACTTTAACTAAGACTCTGTTGGTCTTAGCCCGGCTAAAGTCAGAGGACGGCCTTGAGCGTGCGATAAAGAGTTTATAGATAAAAAAGTTTAACACAACCAGTTAATACATATCGCACTGTCATTTCAATATGCAAACAATCATAGCTTACAAGAGAGCAATTTATTGATTCAGATCTAAGTGTCTTCTTCTTCTTCTTCTGCTGTTCAATGCACAAATAAATTGAGACCCTTCATTCTGTATGTGTCCGGGTGCTAACAAATTGTGGGAAATGCTCTCAATGTTAAAATTGTTAATAGCGTAAAGAAACAAATTTAGTCATCTGTTGACCAACACAATTATCTGAATACAAGATTATCCTCTTATCAATGCAGTTGTTCTGTAAACAATGGAGAAGACATGACGTAATATCGTTGGCATCACGATAAAAGCCACATTTGCTAGGTATTTCAAAAATTGTAAAATTAAAACAGTTTAGTCGGCACTTCTAATTTCACCACTGGGCGTTGACAATACCGATTATAAGTCAATACAGCAACTTTGTAATCTGCTCTTTCAACATTGGCTTTTTTTCCTCTAGATCGAATTTCCCAAGGCATGCGTTTTTGTTTTATTCTGTATTAAATATTCTTTCGTACATAGATTTTGTTGCTATTGGCAAATTTCTCTGTTCTTGCCCTCCTTTATCGAATCTATACATTTCAGATATACTCAAAGACCTATCTAGAAATTCTCTTTTTGTCTATGCTCTTAAGTAATGCGATTCTATTCTATCAAAAAAGTTTATATGATTTTTTATTTCATTTTAATATTTACATTGACAGACCCAATCCTCTTATAATATCCCTTTTGATCTTTTTGTATTATTGAATTCTTATTTTTAGCTGTAGCCTAAGTTGTTCTGATAAGTCTATCGCCAATATCCAACATGTTTATAAAAAATTTTTTATATACTTTTTGTTCTACTAATTTTTGCTAAAAAGTTAGTAATATTTTTGGCCCTAGTAAATGTCATTGGTAATAAATTATCTATATAATGGCATTGTCACCAAGCTTTCAATAGTTTACGGCACATGAAGCTTTTACAGATTTTGCAGCAATAATTCCACATTCTTTCCTATCATATTCTCTTTTTCTTCTAACTTTGCTTCATTTGGTTCATTTACAACATTTACAGATCTACTGTTTGTAAAACTGATATTGTCATCAAACGAACTTTCTTCACTGTTACGAAGGTAGTCTTTGTCTTTTACAGAGTCGTTTGAATCAAAATGTTTTCTTGTTTGTGTTGTGATTCAGCTCTCAACAAAAAATTATTGTTAGGATAACTCAATGATATGCACATCAAAATTTAAAGAAAAACTTGGACAAATACAATTTAGAAACGAAACTATTTAAGAGGAAAAATTTAAAAAAAATATCAAACAATTAAACATTTCAAATGTGTGAAAATTATTAAGAAATAAATAAGTAATTAAAAGATACAGATGCTATAATCGGAAGCATTGAACACGAAGCGAACACCATGAGTTGGTATCCCAACTTGAAGAAATGAAGGGTCCCACTGTTGCCGGCGTAACCAGAAAGCTACATCAAGATGAAATAAGACATTCACAACCGAAAAGTAAAAAAATAATTAAGACTTACCTTCTTGCTGATGAAGAAGCTCAAAAAGACGAAGATTACTTCAACAATATCAAAAACTAACGTTAGAATGAATAGAGCACCTGCACAAATCACAAGGCACCACTAGATACACATAACTTTATAAATCACCCAGGGTGACTGAAATTCCAAAGGAAAGCAACTTGGGGCTTCCATGCAGGTTTAAACAGAAACTCCTCGAGTCGATAGTACGAAGAATGTTCCTCAACCGTAAAAATAAGTGAAGAGCCAATCAAAACTATATTCAAAGAACAAGCAGAGATTGAATTAAGTAAAAGTTCACCAATAGCCTAGATGCTACAGAAACGGTCCAAACTCATTAGACGGACGTAAACAAGTGCCAAATGCTCAAGTACTCAAAGATATCTACGTTGAGCAAACCTTAGAAAACAGTAATAACAATCTCAAGACTAGAATCTAGCAGAGATAAATATGAACGGATGTAATTATAAAATCACTAAACCATGTAGTAATCCCAGAAGATGCCACCTTACAACAAGAAAATTATAAAAACCATAACAGCACGGATAATCAGAGAATGCCAACTAGGCAACAAGCGAAGAATGCCTGTTACAAGTGTTCAAAAAACTGGTTTTTTTTACAATTTCATAAAACGTCTCAAATGACCCTTTCTATGTTTTATTTTTCATCCCCTATATATTTCTATAACAGCAGACTGTATCACGAATTACGCTAATAATCAAAACAAAATTTTAACCAAACACATTAAATTGTACAGTTTAGAATTCGGTTATCATCTGGTATTTAAACAGTTTTTGCACCGAGGAAAACCTTCTAAGATAGCCAACAGCTTTCTATTTAATAACCTTCAAAGGACATTACTTCTGATAAAATCTAGAGAGAAGAAGAACCCAAACTTAATCAATCCAAAAAGCCCAACAGAGCCTAAAAGCTTTACTGATTAGGAAAGTCTAAGTAACCCAAAGAGTAACAAATTCAAAAAGGTTGATCAGCCGTGAAGCCTAACAAGTCCGATACAAACCCCAAAAGGTTCTACCATAATATCACAATTATTAGTTACCTAAGTTTCTGAAAAAATAGTATGAAATTTCAAAAGGGCATATTTCTCGGAAAAGTGTTCTCAAAAACCTTTATTATCTTTGGCTCTAAAATACATTTCTGGAATTGTTGCATATCTTTTTTATAACTTTTTGCATGTATCTACAATCTCGGCAAGTTTAGTATCATTTTCAAATGAATATCTGATATACATTTGAAATGAAACCAATAATAAGCATCTAATGTCTAAAATACTGTCGTTCTCCATTATGGAATAGAAAAGATTAGAAAGACATGACAATAAATATGTTTATGTTTCAAATGCGACTTTAAAATCTATTAAATTTGTAAAACATCAAAATTAAGTAATTTACAGTTAGTCGTCACAGAAATAAATAAAAAAGATAATAATAAACAAGAGAGGAGCAACAAGATACGTTCGTTTCCTTAACAAACTTATGGGAAGGGTAGTTACCCTGGTGCCCCTCCCTGTTCTGACGCCACAAAAGATATCGCAACAAACATGTTGAATGGATGAATAAAAGTTTTCTTTCAACAATAAAGCAATTCTTAAAAATAGTGTGATTCGAATTCTATATTCTATTTAGTCCGACCCTGCGTATTCAAATACCACTGCTGTCACTTGCCATTAATCACAATAAATATATTTTTGTTTGAGTTTTTGTACTATGATTTATGTTTATGTCTATTTGTACTAAACAAAAACTTGTCGCATTTTTATTTACTTATCAACAGGTGTTGATTATGAAACAAACAACTGCAATAGCAACATTTCTTTAAAAATTATACAGTGCATTTCATCAAATGTGTGTAAAATAGCAGCATGTGTTATAATTACAACTGACCATATAAAAAGCCAGTTTTGAATAAATCATGGATTGCCGAATCCATTATTGAAATAATTTCTTCGACTATCGTTCGGATATATATAGCGCAAGATTTAGCAAAGTCCCTGTAGCAAAATAATTTTCTGTTTACCCAGTATTTGGTAGATTTATTCCATCCATCATTTAGTGGCCAATTCAGTTAAAGGTAGAAAGATATATTTCCGTCATATGTGATTTGTAACATCCAATGACATGTCCGGAAATGGTCTTTAGATTATTTTTTGCAGAAGATTCAATTCAGAAGCCTTTTACAGGGTAAAGGGGATTTAAAAAATATATATTGCATCGTATTAATAGGGATTTAAAGAATTTATACTTCCTAAAGAATAGTGACCTACAATTAATTAGAACATTATCTTTAACTTTTACTTTTATAATAAAATACAAAATGTATTGTCAGTTGTAGATTAGACGTTTCGCAATAAAGTTCAATCTTTCAACGAAATTTCATCATTTTTAACAAAAACTGTGTATTCTTCATATCAAAATTTAAAAATGACTTACCAGATCACAGAATTCTTTTTTTCAGTAGCTGGTGTGTACTGACCAATTACAGCAAGTGTTGGATTTTTACCAAATATATAGATTCACTTTCAGAATGTGTTGCTTATGAAATTAATGTCACAACGAATTTACCTTTTGCGCACATATAAAAACAAAACAAACGTTCATAATAAGCACAATAATAGAAATACAGTTCAAAATAAAACGAGTCGATACCATCCGCTTGTAAAATCTCTACTAAAAGAGTTCAAAAATAAAAATAACACACATAATACAACTCTAAAACCCGAATAATCAGCGCGCACCTGTGAATCTACTTTAAATCAAATTTGATAAACTGCCTCGTACATTCATATTGCGGCATTACGGTGGTTTTTATGAAGATAACGTCGATGTAGCAAAACCTGTTGTTTTCAAACAGTGGCGTATCCAATATTCTATTTAAAAACTAATATCTCGGCAGTCTTTGTTAATATAATCTACAGACCAGGTAAATGATCAAATAACTTGTACTATTAAAAATCCTCCACTAATAAATCTGATCAGACTAAGTTTATTGTTGCGTTGGTCTATCATGTACTGGAAACAAATCAGATCCCATTTGACGTTTACAGAAAAGTTCTATCCCAGAAGGGTTTCTATTATATCAAAGCTTGAGACTTCAAGACATAAACTTGGCATGAAAAGAAAATTCAACAAATTAGGTTTTTCCTTACACGTCACCACTCAAGCATTTGTCTCCAAAATAGGCGTAACTATTTTGCATCTATCTATCTATAGCAATCTAACCATATAACCATCTCTTGTTTCTTCGGTCTATATTTTGTATCCGTATTTTACAGGTTTGTTCCAAATAAACTGTTTACAGCTATGTTTTCCAAAATATGGTACCATTGATTCGTCTATGCTGTGGTTCTGTTCTACCGGTTGATGCTCAAAGAAATCTTTTATTTAGTTCGGTGAATAATAATCAAATTTTGGAAAACTTTCTTTCTAAGCGATGCATGAAAGTTACTAAAATTTACAGTTTTCTCCAACAAATCTTCGGCCAAAAACAAGTCGAAATATTCAAAAGGTGATAAAATTTTTTTACAGTAAAAAATGTTGGCCAATGTACAGAAACGGGACAATATCTTTCTTCGTCCAGTGGTAGTTTTTTGCTTTTTCGCGAATTGTTTGAAAGTGGCAAATAATTTAGGTTGGAATTCTTCATTACTAGAATTCTCATCTTTCATAGTCACATCTATTTTAGTTTCAGCAGTTTTACACACCCCTTTGATTTCAACAGGTGGCCGTAATTGAGAAGCAAGCAAATGATCCAAGATGGCATATTCTTTATCATCAGAGTCTTCGTACGTAATATCACTGCATGCATTTGTTGGAGGAAAGATTGCTTCATCTTTCTTCTTGTGGTATTTTTCTTCTAGCATTGCTAGTGCTTCAGCGAGAGTAAATCCACTAACAACAAAAATAAGTGCAAGTATGGTATGCAGAACATAAACTCACAAATAAGCTGCTTTAGCGAAATATGTAGGACGTGCTTGTATAATTATGCTTCTTACAAACTTTGTGGTTGATGCCCAAAATGAAAAAATACATTAGTAAAAACATATACTGATCAAATTATTGATACAGCATGGAAACCAAATAGTAGCAGTTTTAGAATTAAGGTAATATGTTGTTTTCTGCTGGAATAGCTAAGAAATCCTCACTAATGATAATGACAAAGAGCATCCCAAAATATTGGTTAAAGCTTTATTGAAACAGCTTTAGAAGCTACGACCCAAAATAAATCTAACTCAAGACTTATTATTGATCAACACCAAAATAAAGTAATACAGTTTAAAAATTTAAAATATCAATCAGGAATGATTTACCAGAAGGGCATAAATCGTACAGATCAGAGCAAAATGATTCAACTAAACAAACGAATAGGAGAGGGATCTTTAAACTTTTTTTCCCAAAATGCGTTTTGTATTGAGCATCTTTTTTACCCAAAGGTGTAAGATGAACAATCCTAGTTATTAGTTGAAATATATAAAACTGAAAACCTCAGAGCAAGTTATAGGAAATCAAAGCTGTTTTCAAACTACCATAAGCTCTGAGTAGATGAGACACCTTTAAAATATTTCTAGATGAGATCACTGTATTAATTTTTGACGCTAATTAGATGCCAGTAAAAATAGTGTTTGGGATCTAGACTAAGTATAAAAAATGTTTCCTTGCTCTTGAATCAATGTCTGTTATCATTTCTGCGCAAAGTTAAATCTAATTTGTTTCAGTGTTTATTTTTGTCATATATTATCGATGCGTTCTCAACTCTTTCTGAATAGATCAGCTCTGAACTTGGGCATACATTTTGGTTTTCCTCTCGTTTTCAATTTTGGCGTAGTAATTACTAAAAACTAAGAATCTTTCAATAGAATTCGCTTCAATTTGTTTCTTCAAAGAAGTCATATTATGTAGGGGAGGATCTTCCACTGTGAGACAAATGATTTTTTCCATTATTTTGAAAACTAAGTTGGTGTTGCTACCTTGCGTAAAACTCGTATACTACCCCACCATACGATGCCAAAATGGCTGACTTGTAGAGCGGCAGTCAGAGCGTATTTACTTTGATTTTATGTTTTTTGGACTGAAATGTAAATTTTGTCTATTTATTTGCGTACTGTGCTGCATTTAAACTGGTAAGTAAATTAGCTCAACTATTTTATCAATTGAAAGACATGACTATAATAAGCGCCTAAGTGTTTAGTCAATTAACGTGCCGAACGCTTGTTTGAGAAAAATGAAATATTTGTCAGTGAAGCAGGGTTGTCCATTGTGAGACACCTGAGCGCGTTCACTGTGAGACATGTCTAGTAAGCTTATCATATAGTCTGTAATCAGTTTTTCTTTGCATGTACACTTCAACCTGGCATGAAAATAATATAGGCTAACAGGACTTAATTAATACTTATGTTTCAAATTATTTTATATTTTTTTGGATAATGGCTCGAAATAGAAAAAAAAATCTGATAAAGTGACATTCAGCGAAGATCAAATGAAAGAGGCTGTCAAACAGGTTGTTGAAAAAGGCAAAAGTGTCAGAGGAATGGCTAAGGACACTGGTTTTTATCTTTCCAAAGACTTGCCTGATATGTAAAAAGATAGCGAGACCTGGGGGCAACATGAAGTTCACCCCGAACTTTGGAAACAGGCAGGTGTTTACAAATGTGCAGGAGAAAGAATTGGAAGATTTTATTTTGGAATCTTCAAAAATGTGCTTTGGCTTAACCATGCGAGACCTAAGAAAAATGGCTGTAAAAAATAATGCCTGGGTTTCCAAAGAAATTGCTGGTAAGGAATGGACTTTTGGATTCATAAAGCGTCATCCTCGCTTTAGTTTGCAAAACCCCGAGGCTTGTTTCTTATCAAGAGCTACAGCTTTCAATAAACACAACATTAACACCTTCTTTGATACTCTCAATACGGCAATGATGAGGAATCCTACTTTTGGAGATGGATCAAGAATCTTTAACTTAGACGAGACAGGACTTACAACTGTTCAGTCTCCCAAGAGGGTATTTGCGCAGAAAGGCTGCAAGCAAGTCAGCTCAGTTATAAGCGCTGAGAGAGGCCAGCTTGTCACAGCCTGCAATATTATCTGTGCACGGGGCGATGCTCTTCCCCCTGCTATGGTATTTCCTCGAGTCCACTTTAAGGAGCATATGCTTCGAGGAGCACCATCGGCTTAGCCAATCTGTTTGTATCAGTTATGAAACATTTTATTAGAGAGACGTGTTCTACGAAGAAAAACCCAACACTCCTAATCATGGACAACCATGAGAGCCACATCTCTTTGGATGTCATCAGCTTGGGGTAACCATCGCCACAATGCCCTCACATTGTAGCCACCGCCTTCAGCTACTTAATGTGGCCGTTTACGGCCCTCTCAAGGCACATTATAATACTTCAGTGGATCAGTGGATGAAAGACCACCCAGGAACCCCAATGTCCATTTATGACATTTCAGGGTGCTGCGGTGTAGCATTTGAGAGAGCCATGACTTCAATTAATATCTTGGCAAGGTTGAAGAGGACAGGAATTGCGCCTTTGGACCGTCATGTCTTCACTGATACTGACTTTTTACCTAGCTCTGTTCCTAAGCACTACTGTAGGAGTAGACCTAATGTCTGCCACAGCAGAGGGCTCCAGCACAAATAACGAATCAAAGAAGCTTGATGAAAACACTGATTTCATTAGTCTTAAGAAATTTATTGGATACCCAAAGGCAAAAATAAAAAGGAGAATACACCACAGAAAAAGGAAGAAAATAAATCTAAAAAAATCAAAAAGCCAAAGTCTTCAGAGGAATCACAACCGGAAATGTCTGATCAGAAAAGTTCAGGTGGTGAGTTTTGTCCTTCATCTTCACCACCAGCTATGGATTTGGTATTAAATAAGGATCCCAAACGACTTTGCCCTTGTGAAATTTGCGGTCAAAAGGTCGGATGCAGACCTGTTCTATGTAGGAAGAGTATTAACAATAAGTGAAAATCAAAAAGAGTTTTGTGTTTCGTTTCTGAGACGCAGTAATAAAATTTCAAACAGCTTCATCTGTCCAACAGTGGAAGACGAGTCAATGGTATTGAAGGCTGACATTGCAATGATTTTACCTGAACCTGTTGTAACTGCCAACACCAAACGTCAAGGTCGATTTGTTACCTTTGAAATCAATTTTGATAAAAATGTCTTGTAGTCTAGGTAAGCCAAAAATAAACTTTTCTTGAACATTTATTAAATGCTGTCTCGCAGTGGACCTAATTCAACAAATTAGTTTAGAGCTTAATTATTTTGTAAGGTTATTGCATAAGGATGTTCAGAGGTGAGTAGCGATGATGATATTAAAAATTAAAAATTTGTGTCTCACAGTGGACTAACCTCCCCTATCTGTAAAATAATGCCTATATAGGTATCATTTCATAATCAAGTCTGGATAGGCAAGGATGTTTTTTAAAATGCTTTGTTTGCCCATCGAGCTAACCAGACGGAGTTGTTCTTATGTTCTTTCAACCAAGAAAGTTTTCATAGTTACTATATTTGTTGTGCTTGTAATACAAACATTAGCATAGCATTGCTTTTTCCTTCGTGGAGTACAGTTTTAGAAACATCTACTAATCTGAAAGGAGCTATAAGATATCAATTAATTATCTTAAGCTGTATGATAAAATATAGCAAAAGAGTGAATGGGACAATCTAATATAAGCTGGAAAATATTAACCTTTATGTTTATGATTATAATAATTCATTGATGTACTAAGAAAAACCTCAAATCAATAAATACCGAATGGATCCACGCCATAAAAAACTTTTATTTATGAAATCGCTTTAATAGGAAGCAATTAAAAGGTTTCATTCAGTATTAAACGTTTTAGTAGCAGTTAAGGATGTTTATTGTTGTTGTCACCCTTAAATGCCCTAATGTCGAACAAAAGTTTTCCTCTTCTTTTTCTAATTTTCGCGTCTACCAGTTTCCTCTAATGTTATCTATTTTGAACTTAAAGTTTTTTCTTTCTGTTCATAATTTCTTCTGAAGATTTTTCAATGCCAAATAGTTGTCTCGTTCTGGTGCGCTTTATTCGTTTTGTTATGCTTGCTACTAATCTATTACAAAATGCAAGATGCACTTGCACTACACGATTATGTTACATGCTCGAAAGCGCATTAATAAGCGTTTCATCGTTTTGCAGGTAAACATCTCCAACAATATTGTTAATATTCAACAACCGTTTCATGTTGCAAAATTGCATTCTCAAGTAGAAATAGATTAGTAAACTGGAAAGAGAATTTTATGTTAATAAAAACAACTGAATCATTTCAGCGAGATAAGAATTAAACTAAAACTTTAATAATATTACCAGGAAAATCTTCAGTTTAACCAAAGTTGTTGTAAAACACTAGAAGAGCACTTGTATTCTAAATAAGTAGTACGAGATGTAATGAAAGCAAAGCCATATTATAGATGCGGTTTAATTAAACTTTGCAGTGCTGTATAACAAACTACTTAGGTTACGTTTAGAAAATTTAGTTTTTGTTTTCTTTTCAGTGAGGTCAGCTTTCCCTTGCTTCTGTTGTAATTTCCTAATTACTTTTCTAATACCTCTCCGTATAATAAAGCAGCTGCTCCCGTATGAAATATAAATAAAATGCTAATTTTTAATCGAGGGCATCGCTCAAAACAGTATAATTTGTGTTCCAATTAGAGTATTTTGCAAATTGACGTAATGAGGAGTATAATTTTCGTATTATTCCAGTGATATACTGGCGGCGCCAGCGAGGCGAGCTTCGGGGTTGCGCACCCGGGCGTGCTTGAAGTTGACCGTCGATTCACGCTACATATATCATACACTTTATTAAACACTATTGTGTAATCGGTAATGGGATAGCACCGCCACTAAGCTGTCCCTTTGGACGCGTTCGTGCGGTATGGATTTTCATTTTGTACGGTGGTTACCAATGAGCTACGATGATCGGCATATAAAGAGTGTGAGAGAACTTGCTTTAATGAGTTTAACTTGTAGTTTAATACATCTACCCTTTTTGTATGCCTATTATAATTAGAATTACACCCCACTACACTAGAAACAGTTCATAATTTGATGTTTCAAATGATATACAACTTTAATGTAATTTACACGTTCTTTGTTGAAATACAAAGCAACCCCTTTTCAACTCTGATTGAATATTGTGTACTAACCACGCTTTTCTCTCAGCATGTCTAGAACACCAAAGACAATCTATTTAAATTAATAATCTTCAGCTCTTTCTTGAAAATATAAAAAATTCAAAGAAACTCCACCAATAATTATGTACCCTTTCATTATAAGAGGCAATTTTAAACTCCACGTATACGTTTATTAAAAGCGAATTAAATGAATGAAGAGCATGATTCGACCTCATAAGAAAAGTAGAAGTTAAATAAAAGAAACAAAGGTGATAATTGACATTAGCAGGGAAGTAACTCCAATAACATTCCAACTACAACATTAGTTAGACAGATGAACTTCTACAAACATCAACAGTTGAGATTCTGTCGAGCATTCTAACTTTCATTTACTTGGAATAAGATATTTCCTTTCCTTTCTAGAGGAAATTCTTATTTTTCTTTTTCTTAATCCAAACATAACATCTGTTTTGACTATTTAATAAAATATATTCATTATCTCAAATTATAATATTATAATAAGAAGAATTTGTAATAAAAATTAAAAAAAAACAAATTAAGTGAAGAAGAAAATTTGTAGACTTACATCGCCTATTGGAACAATTACAAAGAGATATATGTTACTGAATTTCCAGAATTAAACATAACATTTAGTAACAACGTAAGGTCCCGTAGACGAATACATAAATTAGCCGCCACGCTAACTCTGCCTTCGAGATACTACATTACAATTTATTCCCGAAACTGAAGGTATTCCTTGAACAGACTTAACTGTTAAAGCTGGGAGGCTCAATGAAGAAGGTTTTGAGTTTTTGCAATTTATAACGTCGTACTTCAATTGCTTCCGGTCTGTTTCGTTGCTTTGCCAAAAGTCTATAGTCCGCAAATACTGGGCGGCGCAAAATAACTACTGGAAAGTAAACTTGAAATACACAATAAAAACAAACAAGTAAAATTTGATATGATGTCTGTTTAAAACAAAAAACTAGAATTTCACACAGAATGTTTTCACAAAAACCCTTCCATCTCCATCTGATGAGATAACGATTAGATCCTGAAACTGAAAGACATCTTTTTGGATAAAGCCTGTTTTTTTTTCTCTTGAATGCTGAGCGCGTTGTTTGGTATCAAAAAACCTAAGAACAACTTCTTCCGACTGCTAAAATGACTCGTTCGTACATTTTCAACAATTTTGCCTCTTGGTCTTTTCGATATTCATCATCCTCTTGTTCAAATAAAACTGCAACTCTTCAATTAATATCAGATAATATCAACAGGCGCTTGAAAGAAACTCATTTTTTCGGCGAAAACTTGTCTGTACATTTTCCAACTTTCTAAATGAGTCATGAATCTATAAGACAATGTCAGGTATATTTCCAGGACTAAGTTTGGACAGGAAAGGTCATATTCTTAAAAGTCGAGTTTTTAAGGCCTTTGCGAGCCCATAGAGCTGTTCGAACTGTTCTAATTTTTTTAATTGCTCGAACTTGCTTGGGCTTATCAAGTAGATTTTTCTGGTGTAAGGTTCATAGGCTCAAAAACTTGAAATTCTCTCACGTCACACGAAATTTTAAAGCCGACCCTGGATATTTCAAATCTTAATGTGCGTTAAACTACAGCAGAAAAACTTTCTAACACTTCTTTTAAGCCATCCAGTAATATACAGCCCTATATTCAGTATGTGCAGGTTATGAGATGGACTAAGCTAAATGGAGTTACAAAATCTGGTGCCAAAAAGATTCTCACATCTTTCTTGGTTACGATTTGTAAATTCCAAGTCGTCATTTTAAAACAAACCGATATGGAGTTTTTAATAATCTTGGCAACCGACCCTAACCATAAATTTCAACCTCTAAACTTTGAAAACGAAAAATTTGATACTATCCATATGTAACATATCTAATAAGAATAACCAACTCTACGAGTGCCACAAGTGAGATATTGGAGTTTTAAGTTTTAAAAGCTGAAATTAATATGGATCATGTAAATCAATCAAATTATCAACTAAAACTCAATGTTGCCATTATAAAGGGGTTTTAAGGGAAGACATGCTTCAAACTTATCAACCAGAGCAAAGATTTTAGTATTTGATGCCATCTGTTTATTTGTTCATACTACCGTACAATCTAATGTAATACAAAATACATTTTATAGATCACTTGGATGTTCTTTAGGGAAATATGCATTTAGATTCAATGGAACATACAGAAACCTAGAGACGAATTAAGGCAAAATCAAGTTTCCAAAAAAACCTTCTTTTTGAAACTAGTCAGAAGAATATACCAGTAGAAGTCAATATGGTCAAGCCAAACTGATTCGAGAGAATACAAACAACTTGCTAGGAATGCCCATTCCAACATCCACAACAGCTGATATAGTAGCATATGCTTGAAGAAAAGCAAAGAATCGAAGCGATTCTATATAACTAGTAGTTTCCAACATGAAAAGACTATTTTCAGTTTTAGAAAAAATATTGGCGATGTCCATATGAAGAAAGGAATCTTTCATGGATTGTATTTAGCATTGTTTAACTCTAAACCATCTGTCCAGGCTCTTAGACATTTCTAAGAAAGGGTTTACAGGTGCAAAACTTACCATGAGAGAAAGAAGACAGTTTATTAAAATCATCAATATGTACAAAACCGGATTAGGTTTTTTACAAATGAAATGACCTGTCTCCTCGAGAATTTTGACCACTTCAGTTGAGGACTTGAATAGTTCGTCAGTTCATTTAAAGCAGATAGACACAAACGCTCAATTTGTTGATGGAAGTTTAAAGTGATGAGTGTCTATCTATCTATCTATCTTCTACTCAAGGTTTTGCAAATTGGTGAGATTGCTTACAATTGATGAGGCAACAGTCTTTGACATGAAAAAAGTGTGCCCAAAGGTGTTGCCAAAACTGCTTAATCCTGAGTAAAAAAAAACTTGGAATAAACATTTGGGTTGACATTCTTGGAAACATCTAGAATTAACCATACTTTTTAGAAAATGCAATAACAGTTTAGGAAAAATAAAAAAAACATAAATTCAAAGCGATGTTAATTGGTTTTCTTTTAATATCCAAGAAATTGCTTACGTCGAGGGACAGACAGCCAAAATCACTATCTGAAAGTTCAAAAAACCCTTCTTGAACGGATAAGAAGACTAGAACTGTGCAAGCCTAACAGTTTTTGGGGAAGCACAATAAACATTTTGTATTCACCGGATTTAGCTCGGTGACTTTTTTCTTCTTCAATATCAGATCTTAAGAAATTCGTCTAGAGTCTGTAGAATGTAGATGCAGTCCGAACAAAAGTTTTTGAAGTTCAGAGAGGGAGATTCCGTTATTTTATTATTAACAACAACCTTTAAATCTTAATAGTCACAAGAAATGAAAGTCTTTAGAGATGAAAAGACAAAATTCCACATGAAAGGTAAACTGTAAGATTCCTTACTCGTGGTTGCTAAAGAACATTTTAAAACAGAAGATTTCATGAGAAGGAAAATAAAATTATTTGAAGGTTATTTATATCAAATTTTATTACTGCATGGTAAAAACAACAAAAGTGTTTTTAGATGTTTTATTAAAACTTTTATAGCACCTAAAGCGTTAATTACGCTTTATTACGTAACCAAAAGATAAGCGGCTAATATTTTGCTAGTAGTAGACTACGGAAATTTAGATAGGCAAACTCATAAAAAGTGAATCGAAAAGAAATAAAAATATAAAAATTTAATCTGTTATCGTTATCATAAAATTCAAGTGCGTTTTGCTTGTTATCGTTCACTTTTTATAATTCTGCCATTTACCACGCAGTCTACATGTAACGTTATTTTGTTTTTCCTAAATAAAGCTATAAAAATAGCTTACAAGATCAGATTAAGTTATTTAATAAATGCATTAATAGAAAAATATTAGAAAATCTTATCATTTGTAATAAATAAATAAAAATTCTATTTTCCTGGTTTTCACAAGGTATAAATGCAAAGATTGAATTCAGTGTAACGATCGTTTCCAAATGGATAGAGGCCCATTCTAATTGCTTGTTTCTGTGTTTTCGTACGTCTAGCTTCCTACGAAACATAATTAATTAACTATTTTGTTCTAAATAGATTGCAAAATATTCAGTTTCAAGTTTCGGGAGTTGTAATTACACGTCAAGCAAGAAAATGTAGATGTTTTCTGGATTAAAATTTCATTTGTAATTACTTAAGGCTGTTGGTTAGAATTTTTTTTAGGAAAAAGATTTTTTGTAAAAGTTTTGTTAAAAGGAAATCTAGATTTTTTCTAGGGAAATTTTTTTCCAATAAGCCTAAAAATATCACTGCATTGAGATAAAAGACCGAAATCTGATAGCTTTTCACATTACCATTTTATCCAAGATAGAAACCTGTAATGAAAATGCAATTTTCTATAGATGACTTTCTTTTCTTTTTCCTTTGGTCGCTTTTTGTTATCTAATATGGCAACGCCAAGCAGTTTCTTTTCATGCAGGATTTATTATCGATATTTTTATTCTTTATTATATTTATAGTATTCGATCATATGTTTTATAATTAAAGTGCTTCGTACAATGAAACCACTTTAAATTCATTTGGAAATTTTAAGCTGAGTTTTATGCTGTCAGCTATCTGAACCGATGGGCTGCAAAATCACAGCGTACTAATCCGCTTGTATTAATTAACACCGGGATTTGCCTACATCGTCACCATCAACCAATTAAAATTAGTTCCAAAAACCCTAATCTCTAAGCCTTACATCAAAAAGGAATTAACTTACTTATTTTGAAATATTAATTTTGAATATTTATGTGCTTTGTAAGTAATAAGGTTGTTTAAAGACGCAACTAAAAAGGAATTGTCTGAAAAATTGTCTGTTAAGCTTATTTTTAACTGTGCAATAAGCAGATTGCAGTTATCTCACCGAGCGAATTACAAATAGCAGATGATTTTAAATGGGCTGCGGGAAATTGAATTCAATCTTATTGTTAGACGGAAACTGATTGGTTTTTAAGACAGAAAATAAAAAAAATTTACGTATGTTGTAGAATCTTTAATAGGCATCGAATTATATTTATTATAATTAGGAGATAATTCAAACGTACGAATTATTTCTAAAGAGAAATACAACGTTTTCCAAACTTTTCCAAGTGACAGAACACTTTGATGTCATGACTTTATATCAAAAACACGAGAACAAGATTTATTCAAGGAAAAATGAGATTATGGTGGCAATAGATTGCAAAAGCATTTTCAGGTGTTTCTAGATGGAAATTTGTCTGTATATTAATCTGGCATCCAAAAGTTTTTAGTATTAGTATTTTACGTTCCGACTCCGATTTTCGAACTTTTCTTGTTACTATTTAATGGGAATTTCCGTATTCTGGACCTTTCATTTACTGAAACATCAGAGTTCTGTCTCCGGATCTTAATGAACAAAATAAAATAGAGACTTTATCCAGGTCCGAATCTAGTGGTTGTTCGTTCTCTTAGACAACCAAAATAAATGTCAGCAAAGATTTCAGTTAATTTAGTGATATTAATATTAAAATAAATATAATTTTGATTTTTTTTATTTTCTGTATCGGATACTTTTATATCGAAGTTGATATACAGATGTCTGAAAACATTTGAATTTACAATTCTTGTTTAAAAATAATTGAATGCATCAAGACCGCATGTTGACAATTACCGATAGATGTGCACATGTGCACGTCACAATAGCGAGAGAAACAGACATTCTTACCTATAATTTTAGTACTATTTGCAATTTTAAATTTTTAAGTCAATTTTACAATTCCCGTGGTGCATGGCGTTTTATCACCGACAGTTTCACTTATATAAAGTTTAATTTTTTTAAATTATATAATTCTTAATTTAGAACCTTTAAGTAGTCTTGTAAAATCCGCTTTATCTCACTTATACTGACTAGGTATATCAATATCAACAAGCTTTTACATATATATATGGAAAGATATTTGACCCCGGACATGATTTGAACCTACGTCCTTTGGTTAATTAGACCAAAGCACCAATTGGGATAACAAGGATGCAAGTGATTTATTTGGTTTCTGGATAGTGACACTGAAAACAGTACAAATGATTCAAAAATATCGGTAAGTAGGTTTATCTAAAATGTAGCATGTAACCTTCTTCATCAAAAATTAATTAAGTACTTTTCAGTTGTTCCAATAATAGTCTCATTATTGGACTACATGCATTCTCCTTATTTGGTCAGGATGAAGATTCCACTTCTCCATCCTATTTGATGCAAGATGGTTCTGAAGAACCTATGCTAGAACACGCAAACATGAAGTCTCGCTGGAGAAAAAGGAACATTGGTGAAAGAAAAATTTATCAAAGAAAAAGTAAAAGAAATACTGGCTTACTGCACAAAAGATGTTTAATTCATTTTGGAGTTTAGATAACTATGATCTCCAAGAGTCTTACCTTTTTTCTTCAATGAAATCTCAAAAGCCAAAACGACGGTGCAGATCCAAGACACAATTTCATACTATATCAAAGTTAACGGACAAGACATCCAGATATGTAAGAAAGAGTTTCTCTCGATTCATGGCCTTCAACGAATTCCTCTGTCAGTAGATTAATAAAAGTGCTAGCAGATCATCACAGGACAAGCGTGGTATTCATCAGAACCGAGCAAACAAGACTCCCGAAGTTGCTGTGAAATCAGGACCATATCCATTCAATTCCAAAATATTGTAATCATCACAGTAGACGTGATAATGCATCAAAGGTTTATTTAGACCATGATGAAAGAAGAGCAGCTGCAATACAGGATAGCCTGAAGAAAGAGATTCTTCCAAAACCGAATTCAAGTGGGACCTGCTTTCTATCTATGGAGATTGTAGACGTATAACCTTGGGATATACGATTGTAGAAACAACAAAGGTTATAATTATGTACATGTGGAGTGAGGATATTCACAGAAGAGGAAGCGAAAAATATGTAGTATTCTCGTTAGGTACATTAAAAATCATACTCCTACCTCCGAAGAATTAATTGTATATACCGATAACTGCAGAGGCCGGAACAAAAATTGATCCGTCATGTGTTTATGGCTTTGCTTGACACGCGAGAAAATCTACAGAATAATTGAACGCCGGTTTTTGATATCAGGTTATTTCGTTATTACTGAAAAATTTAAGAAAACCATACCACCAGCAATGGTGGCTCGAAATTAGTGTGAAGCTGTCGTGAAGTACAAACGAACATATCTTTTTGAGGTTATTAAGCTTCAATTCAAACAAATTACAGAAACTATCACAAAGAAAAACTGAGCGATAATACAGAACTGCTCAAATTTTCGTCCGCCAGATGTTTCCGATTTGGTTCTGACCATCCCAATACTATAGCTTGTTTGTGTAAAAATAATTTGATCATTAATCAAGTCGATCAGTTAATTAGTCGATCTAATTGGATAAGTCAAAATATTTCACTACTTCTGATTGATTAACTAATTGATCAAGTGGTTGATCAATGGATCAATCATTTGGCAAAGCTTTGTGCAACTCGGTCTATGTTTGTAAAACATGCTTTTAACGAGGAATTTAAAGACTGACTGACTGACTTCAACATTATTTCCCGTTCTAAGCTCCTCATGGAGCTTCTTCAGCTTTTTTGAAAAGGGGAATTGTGTGGAGTCGGCGACTTAGAATCCGGTTGGGTTGCCTATGTAACTCGGTAGTTTCAAGAAGGACTGTGGCTGGGGACTTATCTGTAGATAAGTGGGGTGTCGAGAAGTATATCCATCAACTCGGAGGGGAGGTTCTCGGCACGTCTCATCATGGTAGAGGGCGGATGTTTGGGTTTTCTGTGGGCGGCCCTGCTCACATAGCGACCCCTCATGAATTCGAGGCGCGCATCTACAGGAGGAATCCCCGCTCTGCCGCAGACTTCTTTCAAAGGGAAAAAGCACTCCAGGAGGAAAATCTTCCTGCAGATGGGGAATTTAAAGAAGTAAACATAGGAACCTGAATACAAAGAGCTCCTTCAGCAAAATAAGAAGAAACTTCTAAACTTACAACAGCTGTTACCCTATGTACCACCGATATATAATAATTTTTATAAAAATCTACGAGGATGTGACAATATCACTACAGAAAATACTATTTCAGAAGATGCACTGTAAGAAACCAAGACAGAAAACTTAGACGAGTCAGAATATGAAAGTGACCAGATTACTTTTTTTTTTTACTTCTTCTTGTGGCTAATACCCTTGTTGTCCCAAGGCCTTCAGTTAACTACAAAGCCGTTCCCCGAAACCGAATATGTTATATTACGAAAACAGCTCTCTAACTCAGTTGGTTATAATCTTGATCTAGTTAACCAAAGGATGCAGGTTAGAATCTTGTCCCGAGTCGCATATTCTGAGTTTTGTAAAAATTTAAATATTCAATTTAGTAATATCATTGAAAGTATTAACTTATTGTTTTAATTCTTGTCCTTTTTTTGGATGACTTAGACTTACAAATTCTAAAAAATAAACTAGTTAACCACCTCGCCATTCCAACCAGTATAACCAAAAACATAATCAAACTCTACTATCACAGGTTTCTAATTTTCGCAAAAAGTGTAATGGCAAACAAGTCCCTAGACTATTAAATCATGGCCTACTACAAGGATCAGTACTGATTCCTCTTCTTTTCTATCTTAACAACTGCGGTATTTGTTATACTAACGAACTAAAAATCATTCAATATGCACACGATTTTTCTCTCTGTACAGAAACCAAGACTTACGACAATGCAATCAGTTACTTAAGTAGAGCCCTAGTGGTTTTCACTAAACAGATTTGATCTATCAGTTGATGTCATTTTTTGCATTTTTACCATACGCCTGAGACACTAAAATACGATTAGGTTCACATTTATTGACAAATGCTGCCATGCGTATAATTTTCTCAGATCTTCTACAAATTCTATATTAGATCAATTGTGGTCTCAGGAAATATTCTTTACGGTAAAAGTAGATCGCATATAATATGAAGTACTCAGAGTGTATCTCAGTGCTATATTTCTATGCAAACACAAAGGATGCTTAGATACTCCTATAATAAAAGAGATATTACTGATAAATATTGAATTAATAAACTATCACCTCCTCTACGTTTCACCTTTAAAGACTACAACTATCTACTTGACGAAATAAGTTATTTCTCACCCGCAGACTATGATTTCAATAAACTCAAAATGAATGTGCCATTGGTAATATCCAAATACTATAATCAGTTCTGCTACAAAACGGACTTAAAGAAATTTAATAATTCTATAGTTATTCACACTAATGCCTCTAAGTCCGTCAAAGGTAATGGAGCTACCTTCTACATTCTCAGTGAGAATTCAGAACCAATTTAACCAATCAAATTCTTTTTTTTCTTTGCTTTTGAGGCTTTGGCTACTGCTCAGTCATATAATATTTTTATTATATCTGACTCCCCACCTGTTCTCCAGGCATGGGCATGGAGCAATTCAGGGTCTTATCAGGTTAACCAGTGTTTACATAAAATTAAAAATACCGTATGTAACCTAACCAATAAAGGCAAAAAACTACTTTTATTTGAGTTATTGCAAATTGGCCTAGTCATAACCAACATGTTCATAGTATGTATTTTCAATTTAACATACCTCCATCAAGTCTTGTAGACAATATATCTGGTAGTTTCAAGCACAATTGCAACGCTCTTTCGAGGTCGATAGACGGTTTGTTATGGATGATGCTTAGGCGTCAAATATTTTCTTCCCATGAATCACGAAAACGGTATTCTAGGGATCTTCCCAAAAACAACTGCAGTGCAAAAGCTTCTAAAATTCTATTAATACTATTTACATTACAAAATTACATATGAAATGGCTACCAAGTCACCAAACTCCATGCAAAATGATATCTAGGCAAAGTAGAATGCTAGGACGAAGGTAGGTCGGAACGAAATGATGTCGGAAATGGTTTAGTACATATGTACAGTGAAAGCGGTCAGTCGAAAGCGTGCAGTTGGTGTTGGTATAAGGCACACTCTTATTTGGATGTTCACTGTTAAAAGCGGAATACAAACTGTATGTGGATAGCTTTGGGAACGTTACCGTCGAAAGTAAAGTGCAAACTATGCTTGATGAATTCTGTTACGTGGGTTATAGAGGTGATGCAGGTAAGGTGGGGACGAGTTTTGGTATTTACAACTCAATATTTACAGTATAAACTGATTAATTAACTTCTGCAACCGTAGAACTGCTACGAACAAGATTGACCTCTACCGGCACCTTGATATGATAACAATTTTGACTGTCTCTCTACTAAATTAACATATGAGTAGTAATTGGACAATATTGAAATCACAATTCCTGACATCTACAAAATGGCGTTGATCCAGCAACCGTCTTTCAAGTTTTGTATTTTTACTTTCATGGTTTATAAGTACACATCTTTCAATGGTAATAGCCTTAATGTAACAATAATTAGCAAATGCCTGGATAAGAGGCCAATCATAGTTATTTTTGACATTTACAGGATGGCCTTGATCTAGCAACCTCTTTACAACAATTTGATTCTCCTGAATCTATCATTGGAGCTTCCCAAAATGATTTTGTTAACTCTGTCTGTAAATCATCATTGTGAAACAGCCGAGACTACATTTTCAGAACATTGTAAATAGTAGAATTCACTCAAACTTCCTTTGTCAGTTTTATATCAACAACTTGAGTAAATGTTCCCAGAAGCAAAAATTTCTTTTGCATTTCATTAGTGCAAAGCAAAACTTTCCAACTGTTCAGATTTTATACTAACTTTCAGTATAAAGTGCATTTTGTTAAGATTTTCTTTTGCTATCAAGTAGTAATCTTGGTTTGGGCCATTGGGCCAACAGATCTTTAACGAACATGATCAACAAGTCAAATTTCTTGTATCATTGAATGTACATAAGTACTTTTTCACCAAGGTTTGCATTTTAGGATTCTTAAGGTGATCAGATGATTGAACCCTTTTGGCCTCCTTATTAAATTTTCTTGAGCTGTAATAGGGTAAATCAAATATAAACCAGAATTATTGTTTTATAATTTATTGAAGCATAATAAAGATAGATACTCTCAATATTATTTTTCTATATAATTTCCACCTTTCGAAGCACATTTTTCCCAACGGACAGTAGCCTTTTGGTCCCACTATCGTAAAATGAAGGTGGGCGTGACGTCAACCAAAGAAATGATAATCGCAGAGCAATAAGTCCGGACTGTATGAAGTATGATTCGATGCAAATAATATTCTCTTTTAGCTTGATAGCGACTCACAACTATTAGTACACCTTTATCCGATGCAATTTCTGAGCTTCGGTGAGAAGACAAGGAACCTATCGTGCTGCCACTTTTTTAAATTCAAAATTGTCAGTAATGCCTAAGCACTGCAGTAGCTTATTTCGATCTCAGATGCAATTTCTGTACCAATCATACATTTGAGACTTCTTAACTGTGTTGTCTCCGAACTGTGTCGGAAGTCTCAAAATTTCGGATAGTTTCACACCCTCTACCATGAGAAATTTATTAATAATTACATTGTGATGTTGACTAGAAAGCAGCATCCCTATGTACAACGCTGAGAAACCACACCCCTCTCCAATAGCCGCGCGACAAGGACAACAATTCCGGTTTATATTTGATTAATCATCGTAATTGTATTAAAGACACAAACAATATCAGAATTATCAACATGAGTTGAAAAACAACTTACTCAACACAAACCTTCAAAGGATCAAAGAGTCAAAGCTATCTGAAAAGTGTGACTAGCCTAAACAGCTCGATTGGCATATAGATTTTAAACCCAAGTATCTTGAAATATGACCTTGTAATCACTGTTTTGGCCAGACTGTGAACTGCTGTATCTTTGACACTATATATTGTAAAGAGCTCTGAGTGATTTCATCTTTTTGTACTTTTTTGCGAAGATCCAGCATGAAAACTGCAGCCTTTTCTATAGATTTTTATTGTATAGTGTATATTTCATTGCGATAAAAATGGAATGCAATTAAATTTTATAAAACAAGAAATAGAAATAAAAAACGAAACACCGTTCATAAAAACTATTGTATAATCAATGCGTTCTTTTGTGCAATTTTGAATTACAATATGAAAAAATAAAAAGCCGGGATTTGTTCTTTTTGGTTTAATTTTAATCCAAGAATTAAAAACAAACAATGACAAAACTGGGGGATGATTTAAACCGCTTGTTTCATTAAGCGATATTTAGTGAGTTAATTTTATTTCCATCACGTGCGTTAATTAGGAACAAAAATTCACTTTTAAAACTTGTGAAACTGCTTGCTCAAACGTCAAAATAATTGAATGATGACTCTACCTAAAAAACGTAATTTTCTATGCGCTCACGTATATTTTTAAACCATGCAATCAGATTTTAGCTGATGAGGGTTGGTTTATTTTGAATTTTAATTAAAATGGAATCTGAATTACTGTAGCCGTTACAAGTGCTCATTTTTGACGTTACTGTTGCTATTTAAACCATTAAGACTAATGGAAAGAAATTAAGATCTAATTAACATCCTATAAGTCTTGTGTAATATTAAGACTTTATGTATAATTGTTTCCTTCGTAGTTTTAACTTTTTTTCTTTATCGTACATTTTAGATTTTACATTACTATAGTATAGTATCTCTAATTAATGATATTGTAGTTGCGCTCAGAACAACAAATGGAAATGAAAGGCTTTTTATATTCTGTTCTTCCCGACGATCATGTTTTAATTATTTCTACTGGAAGTTTCATTTCCCCTTCTAGAGAACTTCAACGAAATCAAGAAAAGCTCTCTTATTCTTTTATAGTTCTAGTTTATATTAGTTTAAGCTCATACATTTCCTGAGAAGTTTCTGGTTTACTAGTTTCTTTGACAAATTTCAATCTTCCTTATTTATTCTTGGTCTTTTCATTTTAACTATAAAAATTTTATTATAAGAACTTTAAAAGTTTTATTAAAGCAAACATTTAATAGTACCTAGAAGAAAATATTTCTTTTTAATTCGCTGAATTTCTGCATTAATTAAAATGTCGAGAATTTTATTTTAACTGCGCTTTTACAGTATTGATTTTATATTTCGTTAAAGAGAATATTGACATTAAACTTACCGATCACGAATTTTGTTGAATTTGTATTTGATAAATTTTAGCTGAATAAAGGTATTAAAGTAAAATTAATGGCAAATATGATTTAGTTGTCCTTTATTATGTTTTTAATGCCAGACATCATTAAGTTCAAACTGAACCTTTACATTCGATGTCATGTGATCTAGCCTTTTTTCAATTTAAAAGAGACCATAACAATACTTTTATAATTGATAGGATGTCTTGACCAAATCAATCAAGAAATGTCTGCCTTGCATTTTGGAAAACAGATTTCTGAGATGACTAATATTGATGGCAAGAGGTATTAAATGTCATCATAATAAAACCGACTAGTCCGTCGGTGACCTTAGTACGTTAATAACAATTGAAACTCAACAAAATTTACCGTACAGTTCACTAAGAGCAACAAGCCTAGAGATTTTTAAATTTCTAAATAGACAGATTTATCGACAAAAACTAACTTTAGAGGAAACATCTAAGCAAAAAAATTAGTTTTGATGTTCAAGCTGTAAAATAGGCAAAGATGTTATGTTATGGTCCAAATACGATTTTGCTATTTCTGTTTCTAACTTATCCCAAAACAAAAATTAAAAATTCTATAGAAAATATTCGACAAATTCTTATTAATTGGTTTACACAATCATAGTAAGCTGAAAATGAATAAGAGTACCATTAGCTTTTGACGGTGTATTATATGGTAGACCTCTAACGCAAGAAGTCAGGTACTTACATAGATGTGACCTTAGACAAAAAACTTACGTAAGTTAGAAGTTGCCTGTTGACAAGTTTGTTATCTAGTCGACAACGGCTTTTAATGCCGGGTAACCTACTGACTCTACACAATCATTATCAAACCAAGACTACAGTATCACTGTTTTGATGGTCCATTGTAGAATGCATTGTCCAAAGATTATCCAAGATTCAATAGTTGGACTGTCTGGGAAACCTACTAGGTTCGCAAGGACTCATTACTTGAATAAAAAAGAAGCCATGGCTTACTTCAGAATGAAAGATCCAGATGGTTTGACAAAAGAATGAATACAGGACACGCTGAAATATCCCCGATGACGGAAAAGGAATTATGTTTATCCACCTATAAAACAACCGAGGCGGAAGACCATTTAAGATTGCATAAGAAATAGTTTCTCATAGTGGACAGGTAAATTTCCAACAGGACGTGCTGATTTTTTATACAGATGAATGACAGACAGTTTTCTAAAACAATTATACCTGAAAACCAAGACGTGCAACCTGTTCAACCAAATCAAAAAATACTTTTTGGAAGTGTGACTATAACACAAAAAGTCAGTCTTATTTTAGTTCCTGGGAATTAAAGAGAAGGGTCCATGACAGAGACGGATGGGACGGTCCTCACAAAAATATTTAAAATAATGTGCTTTTACTTTAAAAGTAAATTTAAAGTTGTGCATACAAGTTGTTTTAAGGGGAAATCCTTTCGGTTATTCCCTGCCATAACGCTACAGGACAAGATTTTCACAACATATTGATGAATACCTTGCAGAGTAACGGTAAGTCCAAAAAACTGCATTGCAGACTCTACAGATTATAATGGATTTTCTACAAAAATGAAAAAAGAAAATCCCAACCACATTCATATATGGTGTTATGTCAACCTTGTACTCTGTGATCTTATAAAGCAGCATCTCTTTCTACGTTGTTGCTAAATTCCGTTGCGTTTTTTTTTTCAGATTCTCATCAGAGAAGGGATGTTTGGACTTTATCTTCGAAAAATCTAAAACGTAAAAGGTTACAATCCATTGAAGAAACACGCTGGTAGGCAAACAAAATTTTTGGGGAGTTTAATAACTCAGAATCAGCTTTGTACGTAGATGTTATCGATGCCCTGCAAACAATTGAGGATAGTACAAAAATCAGTTCTGATACCCGAGTTGCTGCCAGAAATTACAAGGAGGCGTGAAATACAAGCTGTAATAGCATCTCAAATATTTTAAAAAATATTCCCAATAACGGGTCCCCTATCATGATACATGCAGACTAAAGGCCTGGATCTGCTTACATGTAATGCCATGCTACGCTGTTCAGCTACTGCGCTCAATATAGCGTGATATCAAAGATGCAACAAAAAAATTTATACTGTGGGCTAAGGGTAAACTACTTGCGAGAACACATTGATATAGAAATTGAAGAAGATTTTCGTTGTAGGTTAGTAAAAAAATTTTTTGGTGAAAGGTCTAAAGATACCCAACCAAAGTCGGAACAAGAAAAGTTCAGAATAGCAACATATAACGTCGTAATGAATGTCGCAGTAGAATCTATGAACCGACGATTTTTTAAAAGTATGGATTTGTGAAGGGACCTTTCTGTACTCGACTCAAAATATTTTAAGGAGATTAACAACAACGGACTCCCTGAAAACTGTATGGATTTCCTATCGGGGCAATTGTTTAAATACAAAACCAATGCAACGTCTGCGACGCTGAAAGAGGAACTTATAAGGGAGAAGATAAAACAAAACTAAACATTGAAGATTCTTACAAAACTGATTATAATCTCAATTCTGATTTAGATTCTGACGACTATGACATAGAAACCGATGATATGACCAAAGACCAAAAAAAGCCAAGGCTTTGTAGAAGTTGCCAAAACTGCGCCATATGTTGTTTTAAAATATAATCTGTTTCAAGCAGCATATTCTGCGTTGGCCACGGCTTATCAATACCTCCCGACCCTTCCTGTATCCCAGTTACTTGTGAAAGATCTTTCTCCATTTAAAAGTATATAAAGAAAAGGTTGCGTAGTCGGCTGTCAGATAACAGATTAGAATCATTTAAGCTTTTGAATATAGAGAAGAACAATTTAAAAGATATTGATAACCAACAGGTTATCAATAGTTTATCAGCGACAAGTGGGCTTCTTAAAGCATTAATCTGTTGAGACTAAATGGAGTAAGTAAGTACTACATTTAAATAAGTGTACATATAATTTTTATTTTTCTCAGAGTTTTGTTTATTTTGGTGCTTTGCAGTTTATTACGTATTTTTTTAATTAAACAGAATGAAAAGATTATGCTGCTGTGAAGTTTGTCATGTATTTGTTTCTTTCCCAATTGCTTAACTATTTAATTACCTAAATTCAATAAAAAGCTTTTAGATGAGCTATGATGTATTTTTAAATTTCATTACTGGAGTCACTTGAACCAAGGGACGACGCCGACAGGTCAGCTACTCATAGTTTCCCGGGCCGGTACACCTTACCCCATCCGTCCCTGATCCATGACGACAAAGATACTTGCTTAGACCCAGAAACGTTTTTGAAAACTAACAAATCACTCCAGCTCTTAATGTATGGGTTGACAAGATACATAAAGCAATTCGGATAAATAGCAGTAGCTGACACCTAGGTAAGGACCATACAATTGAGTTCAATTC